>MU184798.1:120424-132382 GCA_016904865.1 Pissodes strobi | reverse complement strand
AAAAATATATAATACACGATATGTATTTTAAATAATAAGCCTAAAATTCATAATTTCACAAAATGTATCTCTATACGACACTCTTGATGAGTATAGTATAAGCATTATCTTTTAAACAACGTTATAAGTATTAGTAGGAAGAGATTATCAGAGCAATGGAACGATCATTTTTTTATTGACAAGACCTGTCAGTGGCAAAATTTGTATTTTTTGTGTAATATTGTATTTTTTACGATTATTGAAAACGAAAATTATGAATATTTTGAAAAATATGACATGTTAGTCTGCTTTATATAGAGCAATGAAAACTCCTGTGAAGCTTCTCAACTATTATTCAATATGTTTGTTTGAATATTTATTTACCTTTTGACTTATTTGGGTTTATTTTTTATTTAAGTATCATTTTAATTTATGGATATTCTGAAAGAAGACAACCTGGTCATTTAATGTTCAGGAATAAAGAGAACATGGAACATTTATCCGGCCCCTACCAAAAACGTATAATAAGGAAAATGGCGGTAAGGGCGTAGGCAACGTTCCTTGTTCTACCAATTTTTTTCTTTATTCCGAAAATCATTAAAAGATCAGGATGCCTTATTTGGGGATATTTATAAATTAAAATGATACTTAAAAAAATAAACCCAAATAAGTCAAAAGGTAAATAAATATTCAAACAAACTTATTGGAATATAGCTGAGAAGCTTCACGAAAGTTTTCATTGCTCTGTATAAAGCAGACTAACATGTCATATTTTTCAAAATATTGATAATTTTCATTTTGAGCCATCGTAAAAAATACAATATTACACAGAAAATATAAAATTTGCCACTGAAAGGTTTTGCCAATAAAAAATTACCATTCCATTGTCCATTGTTCTTAATAGTCTCTGCCTGCTAATACTTATACCGTTGTTTAAAAGACAATGCTTATACTATACTCATCAAGAGTGTCGTATAGAGACACATTTTGTGAAATTATGGATTTTAGGCTTATTATTTAAAATACATAACATGTATTATATATTTTTATAAAGCTTATAAAATTTCCATTCAAATCAAAAAAAAATATACAGGGTGTTACATTAAAAAAAATACAAGAGTGTCATATCGAGACAAATTTTGTGAAATTATGAATATTAGGCTTAATATTTAAAATACATATAATGTATTATATATTTTTATAAAGCATATAACATTTCCAATCAAACGAAAGAAAAATATACAGGGTGTTCCATTTAAAATAACATAAGTTTGATTTATAGCTAAAAATTGACAGCTCACAGCAAAAATCTGATCACGCCACTGGATTCTACGTCAAAAACTGTATAAGGGAAATTTTTTAGCTTTGCGATATATTAAAGGATAACGGAAATGCGAGGGGGGTCCCAAAATGCATTATTTTCAATTTCGTCCTGTATCTCAGAAACGAAGCGGGCTATAAAAATTTTGTTTATACCATCGTTCTTTTCACAAAAAAGTAGCACAGTATTGCGGAAACCGCAACTCTCTATCTTTACTCGTAAGTGAGATACCCCGTAATATCACCGAAAATGGGACACCCTGTACTGCTCCACACAGCTCTAAGCGGGGCAAATTTATATTCTTTAAAGGAGCCACACGGCTTTTAGACACTAACAAGTTAGATTTGATTGGACCATTCGCCATTACACATCTCACATACAAAACCGCGCCGTACGCCCTTTCCGAAGAATCAGAAAACCCATGGAGTTCTAACCTCGCACATTCAGCAAACAGAACTTGTCTAGATATCTGAAACTTATTTATAAACGGCAATTAATTCAAAAATGTGATCCATTCATTCTTTAAGTTATCGGGTAAATTTTCATCATCCCACTCTAACTTCTGCCTCCACAGTTCCTGCAAAATCAATTTAGCTACTATAATTATGGGACTTAACAACCCTAAAGGGTCAAATATTTGACACGTAATGGGTAAAATCGTTCGTTTTGTTAATTTTTCTGGAATTGCAAATTCTTTAATAAAATACTGAATTACATCTTGCTTTGAATTCCAAAAAATTCCTAACGTTTTATTATGCTGATGATCTCCTATATTTAAAATGCTTATTTCTATTTGTTTATTAATACTAAATTTTTCCAAAATACTAGGTTCATTACACCACTTCCTGAGCTGGAATCCAGCACTTAGCAATATTTCCGAAATTTCACCTTGAACCTTTAATATCTCTTGTTCACTGTCGGAACCTGTCAATAAGTCGTCCATATAAAAATCTGTCTTTATAATTTTACTAGCCATAGGAAACTTACTCTCATTGATTTTAGCTAACTCAACCAGACATCTGACGGCTAAATAGGGAGCAGAAGCCGTACCGAAAGAAACTGTCTGTAATTCGAAACATTCCAAACTATCAGAAGGCTCCGAACGCCAGAAAATTCTCTGAAACTGTCTTTCATCTTCAGACACCAAAATCTGCCGATACATTTTCGACAGGTCTGCACACATCACATACCGATGCTTCCTAAATCTAGTTAAAATAGAAAAAATGCTTTGCTGTAATGTAGGTCCAGTAAATTGCACATCATTCAAAGATAATCCAGATGTTGTTTTCTCACTTGCATTAAAAACTACCCTACATTTTGTAGGACTACTTTCCTCTTTGATCACAGCGTGATGTGGCATATAGAAAGCACTACCTCTTACCTTTTCACTCTCACTAATTTGTTTCATATGACCCAACTGTTGATATTCTAACATAAAATTTGTATATTCCGATTTCAAGTTAGGATTTTTTGACAATCGCCGTTTCTAGACCTTCTAACCTATTCAAGGCAATTTTTCTGGATTCACGTAACTGATTTAAATTATTTTTAAAAGGTATTCTAACAATAAACCTACCACTGTCATTGCGCCTTGTCGTTCTTTCAAAATATTCTTCACAATATTTTTCAGCCTCTGAGAAAGCTGGTTTTTCCCTATCTATCTCCTCAATTTCCCAAAACTGCATAATCCTATTTTCCAGAGAATTTCCATCCACAACCAAATTATTAACAGAAACTTTCAAACTATTACTATGCAAATTATTTCCTGACAAATTTCCGGCCAGTACCCAACCTAATAGGCTATCTTGCAAAACAGGCATATTTTCTCCTAACAGCTTCCTTTCCGAACACAACACTGCCCAAAAAACATGCGATCCTAATAACATATCAATATCCGCACGACTATTAAAATTCGGATCGGCTAACTTCACGTTTTCGGGCAAGTTCAATATGCCTTTATTAAAACTAATCACAGGAAGTTTATCCGTAATTTTTGATAAAACCAAACATTTTAAATTAATCCTAAAATCTGAAACATGAGACATCATTACAATCTCAACTTGTTTATCAATGTTAGACAATATTTGACCCACTCCCTTGACTACATGGTTTATCTTAGCAGGTTCAAGTTCTAATTTCTTACACATATTCTCTGAAATAAAATTACTTTGACTACCGCTATCCAGCAATGCCCTACAAGTTAGCACTCTATTGCCGCTTTTTATTTGAACCTGTGCAGTTGACAATAAAACTAATGATTCCCCTAACGACGTGGCAACGTTGCTTTCTGCTCGATTCTCTCCCTTCTGGCTGCCGATGCCGCTCAACGGAAAGTTTCCTACGCGCGAACTTACGACTGCCGCGGCGGTGCTGCTTTGACCCCCTTCTCTCTCCGGCTGCTCCACCCTACCGTTCTTATTAACAAACACTATCGGGATCTGGATTATTTTTTTGTTCTTGACCTTGATTTAAATTATTTTCTAAATGCAACAAGATGTTATGCGCCCGTTGACACTTAGAACGTTTTTGCATTTTACACTTCCAAGAAGGTTGATTTGGTTTTAAACAGATAAAACATAATTTTAGGCCCTTTACACTATGTATTCTTTCTTGATACTCTAGTCTTTTAAACGAAAAACACTCATTTATTGTGTGACCTTCCTGTTTCCACCAAAAACACTTCTTTACCGTAATTTCTCGAGAAATCTCTGTATTTACAAAACTATTCGTTTCCTGATTATATTTTTTCTGATACCCGTGATTATATTGACCCTTATTAAATTTTATATCTGGTTTACCATTTTCAATTTTTTCAAGTACTACACATTCGTCTTGCAAGAATGTATTTAATTCTGCAAGATCGGGTAGATTGCCTTTACACTTAAAAGACTCCCAATCCCTTTGTGTTGTGCTATCAAACTTATTGGACATTAAATATATAATCATAGGATCCCATGTACTTGTATCTAAACCTAATTTTTTTAAAGAACGAACGTGCTTCGCTATATTATCATACAAGTATCTTAACTCTTTATACGACTCTTTTGTCGCCCTAGGACACTCAAAAATAGCCTTTATATGGTTATGAACTATACATTTTTATTTTCATATCGATCAATTAACAACTGCCAAGCCAAGCTATAATTTTCAGCAGTCACCTCAATCGCTTTTAAAATCTCTATAACATTGCTCTTTAAAGATGTCTTTAATTAATAAAATTTCTGTAAATCGGAAAGAGAGCTATTTTTATGCACCAAAGCAGTAAAAACTTCTTTAAAATCTAACCAACTACTGTACTGTCCATGGAAACTAGGAATCTGTATAGGCTGCAATTTTACGATAGAATGTATATCATTTCCCGTCCCCCTACTTCGCCTATAACTCGCCCCTGAATGACGTGACTCGCTGTCGGCCAAATTATTGTCGTTATCGAAATGATATTTATTCAAAACCTCTTTTATGTCTGTGACTAAAGCACAGTAATCGTCATCAAACTGACCTCTTTCTCCGAGCTCAGCCTCCTGACTGTTACTGTCATTGCTAATAGTAATAATCTCTATGTTATTTTGAATCTCTAAAAATTCTTCCCACACGGGCTCAAACTTCTCTACTTTTAGATTCAATAAACTAAAATCCCTCTCTGTACAATTTGGCAAATCTAATGCCTCAAAATGATTTTTCAAACGTGTTAATCTCCCCTTGAGTACACCTCTTTTTATTTTTAATTCGTTTAATTCAGCCATTTTGTTCCTAATCAATAAGGACATTTACAATTTACAATAAAAATGGAACGAACTTACATTAGTTCAACCCCTCTTGCAGATACTTTGATTGGGCACCCAGTGGAACAGCTGACTCCTCTGCTTTCCGACGCTCTCTAACCTGGTCCTTTGATCCTTTCACCTTCTTTCTTTTCTAGACTGAATCCCAGTGGACACTGAATTTGCTACTATATAACTTCAGCTCCGAATATAATCCGCAGATTAAATCCCGGTGGATGCTGAATTTTCACTACTAACCGGTCCGATTCAAGTCTACTTTTTAAAACAAAATTGCATCCCAATGGACGCTAATTTTTACTACAAAAATTCTTAGCAGTTGCTACCATTTTTCGACCCGGCACCTTTCGTCTCGATCTCTTCTATTTCACGGTCAACTCGCTAGCTCAATTCGATATTCGGCTAGATAGGACCATCTATGTTAATGATTAAATAGCGTTTTACTTATTTAAAATGGCGGGAGTCCGCCATGACTCCCTAGAACTCTGTCGCGTCGTTGCCGTGAAATAAAAAACACCTGTTGCTATGCAATCTACTAGCAAACTAACTTTATTAGCTTTTTAACTTACAAACAACCCTTTGTCCCAGGTTATTCATCTGGGCCTTTGTCGCATAAGCGACGTTGCCAATTGTACTTTTAATTTTATGGAGTACTTAACCTGTGACTTATGTCTAATTAACATGTTATTTCATTATGAGATATTGGTTTGGTTGTAGAAGCTTTAACGATACCTTCTTTCTTCAAATGGCTTGCTTGAGAGTACTACAGGCCGTATCCTAACTTCTCCACCAGCGTTGGTATTTAGACCGGTGAAGGACCAATTGCTATCGGGTCTTACCTAAAATATATATTTGTCTGTTATCCCGGCGCGAAGAACCAATTCTTCTCGGGATAAAACCTATTTAAATTCTTTTCTTCTTTAATTAAATGGTGAAATATATTATATTGGCAGACTTCTTTATTTTTTATATGGCAATGACATATTATTATTATTAACAAAAAAAAAACTTAACAACTCATCGGCTACTATACTTTTTCGCAGATACCTATTTTTTCGATACATTTACCTAGTAAAGGTGACATTAAAAGAAATAACAATCTGTGTTAGTGGAAATGTTGACATTCACCACTCATTATCCGTCATAAGGGGACAGTTTTCCATGTAATCGTAATAATACCGGTAGCAAGTTTCGAAACTCTGCAGTGGCTGATTCCAAAATCATTTGTTTTTTCTCTTCGTTAAACGTGTATTTTCCGTAATGTTTGTTGGAGGTAGCATGTACGCGATGCAGTGGTACCTAATGACAATTGAGGTGATGATGCACTTTCAGAAAGTAATAATGCTTTTGCTAAATAGTTTATTTCGACAATACTTTATGATCTGCACTATATTGTTCATAACTCCTTCAACATTTAAATCATTTGCAAGCAGATGTCATAAATGTGCTGAACACCCATATGTAATAACAGTTATATCATCAGTTTTCCTTGTATTTGCAATCTCAATCTCAATTCAAACGTTTTTTTTACCGATTAAACTGTCACACAATATGTTCACATAAACTCTCAATGAAAAAACTGTTGAAAAATTTTCAGAGGAGAAATGAGGTGTACCAAATCAGCGGGTGGCTGTTCTGGATGACATTAATTAAATTAATTAAATTTCGTCACTTTTCGATTTTCTGTCTTTTAGACAGACGTGCTACAAAATTGGACAATGTAAGTGCATCTTCTGAAACATATTCTAGTGGAATGTTCGAAAAACTCACGGACCCAAATGCTTTTTAGCCAATTTATCACCGTCCTCATCAGTTACAGAACCATAGTCTGGAGAAATTATATAGACCTCGACTTCCTTCAGGCTCATCTTCAAGTTCTGCTAACAAATCATGAAGTCAGTCTACAAAAAGATCAGAAATGAAGCAGCCATCTGCGACGATATTATGAAATTATTACTACAAGGGCCGAATAAATTTAGAACCATATAATAAAACCCGACTCTCACACCATTATCTCACAGGAAGATATACATATCATTGAAATAAACGTTATAATACTCATGAAATTTAATAAATACTTACCCGCCGGGCCTGGTTGAGTGTAAACAGGCATCTATACTAAGTTTCTGCGACACAATTTGAATACAATACTACTTGCTTATCGTTTACACCACACAAGAAGACTGTCTGAAAGATCTAATCAGCCTGTGATTTATGCGCAAGGCACGCACTGTTACCACGTTTCATAGGCGTCCCTTATAAGGGACCAATGCACTGTACCTGTGAATAACGTCTTTATCTATACAAGTTATACAATAAAACATTTACACTAAATAATTAAAAAACATATATTAAATATTAAGTAGTCAATCAAAATACCATCTTAGTAAAATATCACAATACTATGCTCTTAGAGCTAGGAGTTCAGAAAATTATTACTCTTTACCACACCAGACATGTGTCTAATAGAAAAGTAAAAGTTAATAAAAATGCATCGATTATTCTAAAATAAGTATGAACAATATTTGTTATAGATCTTGATTTACAATTTACTATAACAAGTGAGATCCAGATATTTTAGACCAATTATTAACTGAAATTATTGTGTAAATAATATTGTCAAACATTGGCGTCGCAAGCCAGTTTGTGTAAATTAAACAATATAGATAAATTACTGAGCCATGCAGACTTCACTTTATAAATTTTTCCTCTCGACTGTTTTTAAAATGAAAGCATAATACTATGAAGTCGCTTCGAATTTTGGGGACCACACTTTGATCGATTTATCTTGGCTTCCCGTGGCTATGATACTCCTATCTTTTGATATGTCTACGGTCCGGATAGCGCCTAAAACGAAACAAAAATCATTTATCCGCATTTTAATATATTGAAATACAAAACGTGAATCTTTAAATATGACTGTACCATGTAGACTGGAAAACGACATTTTCTGCCATGTCGAATAAAACCTGCTTATGATAATAATATTTACGTTTTTACAAGCTTAACTCAACTGCTGTTTTTAAATAAAACTTATAAGGACACCAGGTCTTTCTTATTAAATGTTGAATTCCCTGGGCCATTCTATGTTGTGTACAGGGTCTTTCCTTATATTTAGACAGCGCCTACTGGGCTTATTATAAAAGATAGAAGAAAACTTTCAATACAAAAGTTTTAGGATTTATCCTAAATCGACAAAAAATGTTAGGTAAAAAAACAAATGAATATCACAAAGTAAGTAAGAACTACTAACTTGGTAATTTTTTAATGGAACACCCTGTATATTATTCCATATTTGGATTGTGCGAAAAAGTCTAGACATATTTCATGAATAATGTCCTATACCTATCTCTTAACGGTTTTTGAAATATTGACAGTTGAAAATCGACCATTTCCCAAGTTTGATAGCTTATAAAATCTAAACGGCTAAAGATGGAACAAAACGGTATGCACCTTCCTATATTGGTTTTTCATAAGCTATCGTATGACACTAACTTTTTATTTAACCAGAGGTTAAATTTATCCGGGATTTTTTAACCTCTGGTTAAATCTAAAGTTAGTGTCACACGATAGCTTATGAAAAACCAATATAGGAAAGTGCAAACCGTTTTGTTCTATCTTTAGCCGTTTAGATTTTATAAGCTGTCAAACTTGGTAAATGGTCGATTTTCAACTGTCAATATTTCAAAAACCGTTAGAGATAGGTATAGGACATTATTCATGAAATATGTCTAGACTTTTTCGCACAATTCAAATATGGAATAATATACAGGGTGTTCCATTAAAAAATTACCAAGTTAGTATTTTTTACTTACTTTGCGATATTCATTTGTTTTTTTACCTAACATTTTTTGGCGATTTAGGATAAATCCTACAACTTTTGTATTTAAAGTTTTCTTCTATCTTTTATAACAAGCCCAGGAGGCGCTGTCTAAATATAAGGAAAGACCCTGTACATACATGCCTAGATTCAACAGTGTTTGCAAAATTTATAATTAAAAAGTGGCATTTTTTACCCGTTGAGTGATCATAGAAGCGCAAGTCATTCTCCAGCAAGTCATATTCGCTGTACAGGGTTATCCAACGAGGACTAGACAAGGCGATTTTTTTACTTTCCCTGTACTATTATAAAAAAAACTGAAATAGCCATCTTATGTAATTTTCTCCCGCGAATTCGAATATGTTCAGCAAAAAACAATTGAACATGAAATAAAAGTGCTAGAGGTCACTTTGATATTTTTTTAAATGGAACACCATGTATATTACTACATTTTTGGACTCTATAGAAAAATATAAACACATTTTGTGTATGATATCCTATACCTATCTTTAGCTGTTTACTAAATATTGACAGTTGAAAATCGGGCATTTTGACACTGACAGGCTCTAAAATCTAAACCGCACGAGATCAAAGAAAACGGTTTGCACATTTCTATCTTGGGTTTTCATAAGCTATCTAATGATAGTAACTTTGAATTTAATTGGAGGTTTAAAAGTTCCGGTTAATTTTATCCGCAGGTTAAATTCGAAGATACTGTCATTCGATAGTTTATGAAAACTTAAGATAGGAATGTGCAAACCGTTTTCTTTGATCTTGTGCGGTTTCGATTTTAGAGCCTGTCAGTGTCAAAATACCCGACTTTCAACTGTCAATATTTGGTAAACAGCTAAAGATAGGTATAGGATATTATACACAAAATGTGTTTAGATTTTTCTAGAAAGTCCAAAAATGTAGTAATATACAGGATGTTCGATTTAAAAATATATCAAAGTGACCCCTAGCACTTTTATTTGATGTTCAATTGTTTTTTGCTGAACATATCCGAATTCGAGGGAAAAAATTACATAAGATGGCTATTTCAGTTTTTTTATTATAGTACAGGGAAAGTCAAAAAATCGTCTTGTCTAGTCCTCGTTGGATAACCCTGTACATAGCGAATATGATACCTACGATTTGGAACAAAATGACTCGTCCGTTAAGTGACATTTGGTGTCGATAATCGGCCAACCTAGTAGCATTTGTATACATTACCAAAACGGACTTAAGTGTCGAATTTCTGCACCTATAGGGAACACTCCCTCAATCTTTCAAGCAGAAGCTATCAATATAGCCATCTCTGAATGTGCCAAAAAAAGCCTAAGGGGTGCAAAGATCTATATCCCATCAGATAGTCAAGCAGCCTTAAAAGCACTAGCTCCTACCAGAATCAATTGACGACTGTGTGGGTTGTCGGATAGCTGCAGATCAACTGCATCAGAAGCAGTCCCACCCTATTCTGGGTACAAGGGCACGAGCGTGTGGAAGGCAACAAAGCCACTGAATGATGCACAGACTGCCTTTTGCGGGCCTGAACCATTCTGTGGTATCACTAGAGGGCACGTAATCAGATATTGGGTAAAATAGGCGGAAGACACATTGGCCAATGCACCTGAGCAGAGACAAATCAAAAGACTCATCTCTCACTCGCCTAACTACACAAAAAAGTTTCTCAAGCTACAAAAAAAATAGATAAAACTGGTCGTAGACCTTCTCACTGGACATGGCACCTGGAGGTACCACCTCAGAAAATGGAGAAAACCACTGACGAACAATGCAGATTGTGCCAAACTATGGCTGAAATATCAGAGCACCTACTCTGCGGACGTCAGGCACTGACTCGCCAAAGGTTGAGGCATCTCGAAAATGCCCTTGTGGCACCTGGAGATCTAAAAAAGGTCAACTTTCGAAATATTCTTAGGTTCTCTAAAGAGATAGGAATTTTTGTGTAAAATAGAAGAGTATACACAAATGATCAATTGTGATAGACGTGTTGAAGGGTAAGTCTTGCCGAGTGACCTCTCTACCATACCATACCAAATACGATAAGAGGTCATTCTGGGTCATTCTAGCACCGAAATAGTTGCGAGAGACGACAAAACTGGTCTTTTCAAGGAAAACGTAAAAACATGGATTTCTGGGTAAAAAAAATAAGGTTTTTATTTTATTTGGAAGATTGGTTGGAAACGATAATGCCTTTAAAACAGATTGAGTTAGTTGGATTTGAACTTTTCACCATTTCGAGTTCTTATACGACATCACTTAATAATTTATTACTAATCCCTAGACAATTTAATTATACGTCAAACACAAAGACATGCGCATTATAGTTATCGAGGAAATGGTTATTAGAGAAGCTTTCTTCAAACTCCCTCAAAACTTTGTACATGGTGTTCACCCATAATGTCCCTCCTCCCCCCCCTTTAACTTTGTTAATTTTTGAGCTACAAAATTGTAGGACTTTTAATGTAGTTTTTGCACACGTTAAGGAAAAAAACAAAAAATTGTACAGTATACAGGGTAGATCAAAAAGAAACATTTTTTAAATCTAGCCCCCATTTTTTATTCGATTTTTCGATTCTACGTAAAATTCTAAGGATTTTTTATGTAACACACTATATGCCTATTCCTTATACTTTAGGAGTTATTGACAATTGAAGTCGCTATTTTGTTTGTTCTTTTATTTTTTTATGGCAACAGCCACCTAAGAATATAACTTTTTGTTTAGCTTTTGAAGTCATTGAGGTGTAAATATTGAGTTTCCTCCATTCGACCTTATTGCTTCGAGTAGTGCTTTTGTATCTTCTGTTTTAAAAATGATTAAAGAATTATTATTATAATTAAAAAATAGCGACTTCAGCTGTCAATAACTCCTAAAGTATTAGGAATAGGAATATAGTGTGTTACATTAAAAATCCTTAGAATTTTAGGTAGAATCGAAAAATCGAATAAAAAATGGGGGCTAGACTTAAAAAAATGTTTCTTTTAGATCTACCCTGTATACTGTACAATTTTTTGTTTTTTTTTTGTGTGCAAAAACTACATATAAGCCCTACAATTTT
>MU184798.1:86166-120324 GCA_016904865.1 Pissodes strobi | reverse complement strand
AAGCCCTACAATTTTGTTTTTAATTTTTTTTGTAGCTTAAAAATTAACAAAGTTAAGGGGGAGGGGGGGGGGGCTCATTATGGGTGAACACCCTGTACCCGGAAATCGCCTATGAAAGGATGGTTAGAGAAATAAGATTGGCTTGATACTTATCACAGAAAGATTTTGAAATCAATTTTCAATTTATCCCGGGGTTCACATTGGATTAGATCATACTCTAGTCGTGGATCAAGCATGAAAACCACTTCAAATAATAAAGAAACCTATATTTTAATTTTTTTCAGAATATATTTATTTAGGTAATGCCTATACCTACACACACAGAGAAGAGCAAATCAATGTACAAAACTAAAATTAATATTACACACAATACAGCTTAAGTATCAAGACATTACAAAAGACTAACAAAAATCACACTAAGATAATAACATATGTACATACAGTTGCCCTATTCCAAGAGATTCACAAGGATGGTGTAAATATAGTTTACATTTGTTCTTTAAAATATAGGAACAACTTTGTCTTGAACACTGCGACAGAAGAGGATTTCCTGATTTCGTCTGGCAAACGGTTATACTCATTTAAACCCTTAAAGAATAACGAGTTAATTGCTTTCCTTGAATTAGTCCTCCCAATGTAGAAATTATCCCTACTTCGGGTGGGGTAGTTATGTATGTCTCTATTAAATGTTATGTAATCATTCATATAACCTGGTAACTGATTATTAACAATCTTATATATTAATGTCATTGTATAAAATGTCAGCCTATCCGCGACTGTTAGCCAGTCAAGGGATGAGAGCATTGTGCATATCGGAGTATATCTATTACAAGAAAGAATGATTCTCATAGCCCTATTTTGCAACTTATGCAAAGACATCTTATTATTTTTACCTAACATGTACAAGAGACTGGGGCAGTAATTAAAGTGCGGCTGAATGATACTACTATAAACCGTAACTCTAGAGTTTACCGATAAATCCCTAGCCACACGTGAAAAGAAGTAAAGTTTCTGGCATTTTTTTTTTAATATAGTCGACATGGCTAGAGAGCCTGAGGACGTTGTCTATATAGAACCCTAAGTATTTAATTTCTGTTACTAATTCAATTTTCTGCCCATATATTTGAATGTCGCTGTTATTACTATTCACAGACATATATTTATATCTAGTTGTTAAGATCATTGCCTTGGTCTTTTTCACATTTAATTTCAATCTGTTAACATTTAAATATTTTTCGAGTTTAATTAGCTCCCTATTCATGTTTTCAATTGCAGTTCCGACATCCTCATTACTGCATGAAAGTAGAGAATCATCGGCAAATAAATTTAGAAAATCAGGACTGACAAAAAGGTTCATGTCATTGAGGTAAATAATAAACAAAAGGGGAAAGGGGGCCCAGCACACTACCCTGTGGTAACCTTAATTGATTTTCCGTTTTATTTGAGAGGGCAAAATTAATTTTTGTTACTTGAAATCTCTTTTGCAAATAGTCAACAAACCAATCATAAGCCATTCCAATTATACCATAATATTTTAACTTTTTTAACAGGGTAGTGCGGTCAATTGTTTCAAAAGCACGTCTGAAATCCAGAAAAATGGCCATAATAAACTTGTTATTATCTATATCGTCAATCCAATTTGCCAATGTCAGCTGCAATGCTGATTCACAGGAATGTTTTTTCCTAAAACCTGATTGATTATTAAATAGTAAGTTATTATTTTCAAAATACTCTGTAATCTGTCTGTGGACCACAATTTCCAAAACCTTCTCGATAACTGGCAAACAATTAATAGGTCTAAAGTCTGATGCCTCTATGCTGTTAGTTACTTTAGGTTTGTCTTTACGAAGTCAATTGAAAAAATTGGGACTCTTAATAATTACTGTACGCGCTCGCCGACAACCTGAGATCAAACGTGCCGACATGAAATTAAGAGTCCTAACTTTTTCAATTGACTTCGTAAAGACTATACAGGGGTTATAATTGAGCATTTCAGCTCCTCTGGGAAACAACCATTTACCAATGATGTATTTACCAGATGTACAAAAACATGACCCATCACATCAAAAATCTGTTTTAAAGTTTTTGCATTTAATATATCATTCACACTAGATTTATTATCAAGGGAGTTTACTATTACTTTTAATTCCTGTAGAGATATAGGAGTAAAAGCATTGAACCTAGAACTTATTACAGGTAAACCACTATCGACCCAATTTTGGGAATGCTATTTATTATTTCCCCGGCACTATTAACAAAAAAAGCTGTTAAACTTATTAGCAATCCTATTAAAATCACCCTGCACTATTTCATCCCCAAATTTAATGCAACCCTGACTGAACACTTTATTTTCATGATTAACCAGTTGTTTTAGTGTTTTCCACATCAGTCTGCTATTGTTTCGATGACAATCAATTTTATTATAAAAGTACAATTGTTTCTTTTAGCCAAATTAACATAATAATTTCTATCACACTTATAATCATTCCATTTATTTGATTTCTCCACTTCATTCTGGGATTTCTTGAGTTCTCTATATGAATTGTTTTTTTTTTTCATACTCGCCTGTTTTAATTCCGCATCAAACCAAGGAACATTATTACTTTTCATGTAAAGTACCCTGATGGGTGATATTTCATCAATGACTTTAGTACAATTTGATATAACATTAGAAAGAATAAGGTTCACATCAGTGGAATTCATTGTCTCCCCCCAATTTGCATCAAGTAGCTTCATATTTATGCTATAAAAGGTTTTATCACTTAAAACTCGATAAAAACGTTGCTCATTTTCATTATTTTGTAGTCGCAATTTGAACAATTTAAATGAAATTATGGAATGATCAGAAATCTTTGGACTATCATGCACTCTATACCTCACCTCAATATTCCCGATGGCCCAATCAATAATACTGCTAGTATGTTCTACACAGCGCGTAGGGTTGTTAATATACTGTGATAAACCTAGAATTTTAATGCTGTGTTTTAATTTATTGGAATAAAAACTGTCTGCGTCATAATTAATGTTGAAGTCCCCAACAATTAAAATATTTTTGTTTTTAAGTAGTAGATTTTCACAGAATTCATCAAGATCATTCAGAAACATTGAGTGGCTTGAGTTTGGCGAATGATACAGAACACCCACAGTCACACTTGTTCCACCTACCCCAATCTCTGCCACAATTCCCCAATAATTTTTCTCAGAGTTAAATTTGGAAATGCCATTATAAGCCAAGCCCTTCTTGACATACATAAGAACTCCACCCGTATGTCTGCTTTCTGAGTCATTTCTTATCAAATTATAATTTGCGATATCTAATTCGAAATCAAGCATATCCTCCGTTGTACGTGTTTCACTTAATAAAATAATTTTCGGTGACATTCTTACAATATTATATAAAAAATCATCCTTATGTGCAATAAAACTTTGTACATTTGTATAAATAATTACTTATTTTGCAAGCCATATTCCCCTGAAGGTGTACCTTCATCTTCATTGCCATAGACTCTTTCATACCTCCATCGGTCATCCTCCCCTTTTGCGCTGCATTCAGATGGTGGCTCTGTCATTATGTTGCTGTCTTGCATCAAATGTTGGGATCTGCCTGGGTTGGCAGCACCCCCTTTTTCGCGAAAAACCTTGAAACGATCGATCCACTAGGCCATATTTCCCGCTTCCAGGCATTCTTGAAATCGTCCTGTTTGATAGTGACATTCAAAGACTTGTATATTTCGGGTTGCTTGGATGGATGGTCTTCACTTCTTACTTCCGGGAAGTTAGGTTTCGAGAATGCTTCCAGCTGTTCTTTTTGAATTCCAGGCGCCAGCCTTGTGACATGCAATGAAGTAAACTTCGGAATACACCGTATTTCAGAATTTTCATCACGTCCAACCACAAATCTTCGAGATCGCCGCCTTATTTTCTGCCATTCACCTTCTTTCCCTGACTGTTTGTCTTCTAGATACGAAGGGATGCAAAGAAAGCCAAATAAAGGAGAAGATAACATTAGAGATAAATGAGAATTTACAATGTATTAGAGAAGTAAATGAGAGCACAACCAACGTAATTATGAAAGATGAATAAATAAAAAAACCACCAATAAAAGCAGGAAAATAGTAAAGACAGAAAATAAATAATAAATAATGGAAGATGATTGTATAAGATAAGAGACGGCAAAGATACTAATGAAACTGGTTAAGCGAGCACTATAACCTGGTAGAGAAAGTAAGACACTTTTAATTTGCACAGAAATGGTAGGGTAGAAAAAGTAAACAAAACTTGAGAATTAAAAGTCGCAAATGGACACTTATTGTAGGTGCGCAACAAAAAGTGAAAAGATGAGAAGAATACAAAAAAAGAAAAACTTCAAACAAAAGTGATGGAGAAGAGAAACTTGGCATTCTTATGAAAGAAATAAATTATGCACTTAAATATACTAAAAAACAAAAAAAAAACAGTATAGCCAATAGTTTTTGCTGAATCTCTTAAAGCTTTTAATGTGGGTTCAATGAAAGTGATTTATCTAAGACCATATATAGAAGTAGAATAATATCTAAAAAATTAATCCAATCTACTTTCAATGAAATTCAAAAAAACGATTGCCAAATAATGTAACGATCACTATACTAATGAGTCATATGTTACAGGCGTTTTTTGAAGATAGTCCATGACAGGATATTTAGGAAAGCTGAAAAGGATATCGCTGGTATATAAATGATTGAGTTGTTGTATATGTTAAACATTATATTTCTTTGAGAATCCTACTCAAATTGGTGAGCAATTACTGCAAATTGTTTGTTCTAATGACCTTGCTTCGCTTGCAATGTCCCAATGGTTCCAGGAATTTCTGGTCGGCAGCAAAGGCAGTAAGTAATAACTTTACAAAAACGACTCTCATACCTTTGACGGACGAACGCCGCGTCACGGCGACTACAGCTAAGGAAAAAGCAAACATGCTCGCCGAAAAGTTTTCATCGCCCTCTACCTATCTCTATCTCCCGATCATATCCAACATCAATACTACCATGGCAGAAGTTAAGTTTCACCACCATGCTATTCGTAAAATCTTCAAAGAGCTAGATACGCCAAAGGCATCAGGACCGGATGAAATACCTGCCATCGTGTTAAAGAAATGCGCCAACGAACTAACCCATTATTTCCAGACTTTTTCTCTGTCTCACCGAAAGGGGATATACCCATCTTCTTGGAAAGTCGCTCGAGTGCAACCTGTACCAAAAAAAAGGCAAGAAAACCACGCCATCAAACTATCGTCCAATTGCCTTACTTCCAATAATCTCTAAAGTCATGGAACGTATAGTCAATCAGCAGCTACTCAAGTACCTCGAGATCAACAGAATAATTAGCGATAATCAATACGGCTTTCGCAAACAGAGATCGACAGGAGATATATTAGCCTATATCACACATAATTATATGGAGTGGGGCTATTGAGAACTACGGAGAATCTCGAGCGATTGCGAAGCTTTCACCAACTCTGTTTCTCATCTATGTCAATGACCTCCTAACCGAAACCAATAATCTTGTTTACAGTTTTAAAGATGACAGTACACTTGTCTACCAGTTTAGATCAGAAAAACCTTTACCAGCGACTGAGACTTATCACCGTAGACAGGAGCACTTGATCAAGATCTAGAGAAAGTTCGAACTTAGGGTGATAGGAATTTGATCCAATTTAATACTGCAAAAACCCAAGCAGCTACGTTTACCAAGAAAGCCAATACGACGTGCCCTGACATCATTATGACAGGATCGACCATTCCTTCATTTTCGTCAATTGGACTACTGGGTGTCTCGGTCAACAGCAATATGTCCTGGCATCACCACGTTGCTAATATCGCAAAGTCAGCCTCACAGAAGCTTGTTGCGCTATTTCGCAACAAAAAAAACTATTAACACCGCAGCAGCCGCTCTTGCTTTACAAAGCGCAAATAAGACCGTGCTTAGAGTATTGTTCACATCTGGGGTGCCGCACCTAAGAACACCCTCAAGCTGCTGGATTCCATTCAGAAGAGAGATGTGCGTCTCGTCATGGGGTCGTCGGCGACATGGGATCTGGATAGTCTGGAACATCGCAGACATGTGGCCGAAATTTCCCTGTTTTATAGATATTTTCACGGCAGATGTTCCCAGGATTTGGCCCGCATCAACTCGCCCCCAGCAGCGCCTGTCAGACAGTCGCGACAGACGGCTGGGGCGCAAGCGTTCGTCGTACCACTGGAAACACCTAGAACGTCGCTTTACAAAAACTCCTTTGTCTGGCACATTGCATCATTGTGGAACTCACTCCCAGGATATCTGTTTCCCCCCGAATTACAACCTACAACTGTTTAAGAACCGTGCCAATCAACATCTTCGCACACACACCGCTCGTCGACTGCCATAGGATCTCCCTTTAGTGTGTGTGCCACAACCATCAAAAATAAAAACTCTCACGTAACTTCATTGCTTCTAGTACAGATGCGATTTCGTCGAGGGGGTTTGCTGGGTTCTGTACCAAAAAGATAAAATATATCGAACATGACATGTATTTCGCAAGAATAAAATGCTGCCTGCAGGTTCAACGGTACTTAGATATAGATCAAGGAGTATACGTACCGTGTTAATGAGTTGGAAAAGGCTTTCGACAAGGAGACCCTCTAATCTAAATTTACCGAAACTAACTGCCCCGAAATTAAACGTGGAGTAAGACAGGGTGATACAATTTCACCGAAGCTGTTCACCCTCGCAATGGAAGATGTTCTAAAGAGGCTTTCATGGGGGAAAAAGGGAATCAAGATCGATGGATCATACCTGAGCCATCTTAGATTTGCTAATGACATTATGCTTATATCGAAAGATATAGCTGAGATCGAGTCAATGCTCCAGGAATTGAATCAGAAGTCAGGGGGAGTTGGTCGAAAAATGAATTTTTCGAAAACAAAAATAATGACCTCAGGAAATTCTCAAATACTCGTAGACAACGTTATTATCCAAGTAGTTGATGAATACAACTACCTAGACCACACCATCAAACTTGGAAAACTCTCTTTGGCAGCATTTGGAAAAATGTCCCATATACTGAGAGACAACACAATTCCCATCAATTTAAAACGAAAAGTGCATGATACATGAATAATTGTATCCTGCCAGTATCTACCTATGGACTTGAGACATTTGCTCTAACACAAGTTAATGCGAAACATCTACGAGTAATGCAAAGAGGAATGGAGAGGTCGATGCTTGGAATATCTCTCAGATATAAAATTAGGAATGAAGAGATTCGCAGAAGAACGGACGTTAAGGACATAGTGGAAGAATTGCGGTGACCCAGGGAAACAAAAAGGAGTCGGTAGACCCCCTGCGATGGATAGACATCAGACAGATTGCCGGTAATCGATGGTGTCAGGAGGCTCAGAACAGATGGGAGTGGAAGATGTTAGGAAAGCCCCATGTCCAGGAGTGGGCAAATGAGAGCTGAAGAAGAAGAAGAACTGCACACAATGCGGCAGGAATATTCGATAGGGCTGCTCAAAAATTCAGTTCAAGTTTTCCGGATAACCTGTTCCCACGTTTTGTGATTTTTCCTATTCCGCTTCGAACATCAAATTGATCTGAGCAGAACATACAAAAAAATTATTGAAAGTGTCAAAATGGTGATTTTTTGATTTTGAGTTTCAAAAATCTACCAACGCATAGCTATTTTCAAGAAATCAATAAATCTAGGACTGTTTTTCGAATGACAATTTTCCGAAAGACAGTTCTTTGAAGGACAGTTTTTCGAATGGATAATTATTCGAACGGATAGTTTTTCGAAAAGACAAATATTCGAAAATATTAAATTAGAGAAAACATAAAGATAACTTTAACGTACAGGATCGCATCTTGTTATGACAGGCGTATAGGCGACTATAATATAAATGTTAATAGGTATTATTAGGGCTTTGCATGGCCCTCCACTCGTTTCGCTCGCTACGGGGGCACAATCAACAAGAACTAACCAAGTGCTAACCAAAACTAACCCAAGGCTAACCCAAAATTAGGAAAAAAAGGTAAATTAATAAAAAACAATAAACAAAACATCTGTTGCGACCGACGGGAATCGAACCCGCTGCGCCGGAATGACAGGCAAGAACGCTACCTTCTACACCACCGAGGCGTTGCAGAAATTTTGCTAAAACGATAAAAGGGTCTAATCCAAACTAAATTAAAGATTCAAAAAATTATCCATTCGAAGAATTACACATTCGAAAAATTGTCGATTCGAAGAACTGTCCATTCGAAAAAATGTCGTTCGAATAATTGTCATTCGAAAAACCATCTGGATTCAAGTTAGAATATGTAAATTTGTACATTTAAATGCCTGAAATCGCATTGAACAGTTTAAAGGCAGAAAATGAGTCAGAATCGGAAAATTTTGACATTTTTTGGTGAAAGCGAGGCAGTTTCTGGTTGATTTTATGGCAGATCTCGCGGTAATATTTTACTTTTAGCATATCGATGTGTAGTTTTTGTGGTCAGCATGCAGATTTATTTGACTCAAATCTCATTTAAAACGATTTGAAGATGGGAAAATGAGCCAGTAACGTAGAATCTGATGGGAGGTTCGATATAAAATTTTACTTTAAAAATCGTAGTTGTGATAAGTAATTTCAAAATATAGAGCACAAAAACATAGTATTTCATAATATATATTAAGCTCGCACTGACGAAATTTTCACTTCTGTCGTCAAGCACACACCGCTTTTTTATGTGTTTTTACAACTAATAATACAACATTTATAAATTCCCATATTTCAATAATGGTATTACATATATAAGACGTAGGTGATTGTTAAAGAAGCCTCCCCAGCCAGCATCTGCATAACTTATGGGATGTTACATTATGCAGATTACTGTCAAAAACACTAATTTTTAATTATCTATAATTTTTTCTAGAGTAATATATAGTGTCTTATTTCATCGTTCCAAATTGCTGGGAATGGTGCAGCACTGACTGAGAATAGTTGAAAAAAGTGAAAAACACTGCAAATAATGCAATTACCTGTATGAGCTTGTATTTCTAATATTAATCTGACTTCAAACATATCCCACAAAGACAACACTCCGTTATCACAGCCAAGCGCCAATAAGTGTCCCTCCCATTTCAATGAGCGCGCTTTAGACGGGAGTGTTTTACTAAACACAGGCATTCCTACAAAAAATGAGAAGACGTTTATAGTTAGTCTAGTTGGAGATTACTTCTTTCAATAGGTAATCTTAATCTGCTAGTGGCCCACCTGTGTTTTCAAGTAACCTACGGCCGATGAAATGCAATTGTTTATTAGTGTTAATTATACATAGTACTTGCACACATCAATAGGTATGCAATAATAAAATGACAATTGAAATGCAGTCACTGGTAGAATATACTGTATACTTATGCAATAAGAATAAAATATACACAAAGTATAAAAGTACAAACTGATCAGCCATTATTTAGCACTCCGCTTGTAGGTTTCTAAAGGCATATCTTTAAGCCCCACTGAAAATGTGTTAAAGAAGTACACAGCAAAGTACCTCGAGCCTATAAGACCTTTCCAGTTTGTGGTGCACCGGAATTAAATATGTGTGAACCTGATATCAAATTAATGAATATTTTTATGTTTACCAAGATATCTCTTTCTCTTAGTAGGTAGCAGAGTCCCCAGGACAAAAACAGAGTCTAGAGTCACAATCAGGCCTATATGAGAGGTTAAATATTATTCGTACATCACGTCGTTGCAGTCCAAAAATACGGAATGCCCGACCAGATCCCATAAGATTTACGACTATATAATTGCAAAATATGCATCAGTCGTAACACATTGTGCAAGATTTCTCAAATACGGTAAACTTCCATCCAGTGTCGCACAGAGGAAAGTCATTTAGTATAGATGAAAAAACAGTACAGAACTGAGCATTTAATCCTGCCAAAGTTCCACACCAAGAACACTCTTCTGCGCAATCTGACTAACCCGTTTAAAAACGAATCGAAAACGAGTACACTGCGAGCGTTAAAACCATAGCGCTCTAGCTTTTTCAAAAATATGCCATTGGAGACGCAGTCGAAGGCCTTCCTCAAGTAAGACCGTAGCACAGTCCTTGCGAACCGACACTCCGTAAAAAGGTTGTTGAATTCAAATTGATGAAATTCTCAAAGCCATACATACTTGAAAATATTGAAAGATATGAGATGGATGTGTAATTTAATAAGTCACTGGCATCTCCCTTTTTTAACAGTCGGTGATACAATAATTCGAATGCATCTGGGAATAAAGTAAAATTAAATATTTTAGAATGCTTTCAGTAATGGATCACTGGACAAATAAACAGGGTGATCACATTGAAACCAAAAATCAAAATTCTATTACTATGTTTAATCTGCAACAATACTAACTAATACTTTTCCTAAAGGAATCTGGGAAGAGATTAAAAAGATGTCCAGGTCTGGGATGTCAATTCATGAATCGAACAGCCCCACGTTTCTTACTGTCGAACTTGATTGCGACCAAAACAGTTATTATCATAAGCTTTTTGCGTCCTCTGTTGAATATAGGGCTTCCCCTAACTGGAACCATGTCCTCCTGGTATTGGCTTTCTGCATCCAATCTATACCAGCGCTACTCTTAATGCCATCCACCCATCTCATAGGTGGTCTTCCTTGTGGACGCTTGTGTAGCCTCGGTCGCCATTGTAAGACTCTCTTCGTCCATCCTTGAGTCGTGCTATATGGCCTGCCCATTTCCATTTTAATCAAGATATTCTGTCAATCACATCTGACACCTTCGTTTTTTTGCCGTATCCATTTAGTCGTCGTTCTGTCTGTCACTCGTATTCCCAACATACTTCTTTCCATGACTCTTTGTGCAGTCCAAAACTTAGATGTTGATTTGGCGGTTAGTGTCATCGTCTCTGTCCCGTACGTAAACACCGGTAGTATGCACTGATCGAAGACTTCCGCTTTCATGTATATAGGAATTGTTTTGCTGTTAAGGGAATCTTTGAATTTATCAAACCCTACCCATGCCATCGCTATTCGGCGGTGCTTATCTCAGCTGTCTGGTTATCTTTACCCAACATAATCTTGTGACCCAGGTAAATGTAGTGTTCTACATTCTCCACCGGCAATTGCTCGTTTTCTGTGTGAATATTGATCATTATTTTAGTTTTCCCCATGTTCAATCGCATCATTACTTTGGCCGACTCTTCTCTTAGGCTCTCCAGCATATTGGTCAGCTGTTCCAGGGTTTCCGCAATAAGTATCACATAATCTGCAAATCTCAGGTGGTTGAGTCGTTCACCATCTATATTAATTTCCTTATCTGTCGAAGCAAATCGCTTAAAGATATTCTCAAGTGCTAGAGTGAAGAGCTTCGGAGAGATAGTATCCCCTTGTCTCTTATTTTCCCGGATGTGTCGTGCATTTTAATTGTTGATGTTGCTTTCAGATAGATGTTTTTTATTAATTGTGTGTATCGTTCATCGACTCTGCAATCTTTCAATGCACCTATATCAGCCAAAATTTCGATGCTGTCAAAGGCCTTCTCGAAGTCTATAAACGCAAATGCTAGGGGGATTCTGTACTCGTTGCATTTTTCAATAGTTATTTTGAGGGTTTGCAGATGATCATTTGTGCTGAACCCAGACCTAAATCCAGCTTGTTCTATTGGCTGGTATGAGTCTAACTTTGACTCTGACTGAATGACAATGTTTGTCATTCCATCAAAGCGTGGTTCCCACGTCTGTCTTTAATTTGTTAAATGTTTCAATTATGTGAACCTTTCTTATAATGTAGTTTTTTAAAATTTGATGTGACCGTTGTCGTTTTGATGTAGTTTGTGCCTCTTGTGGATATGTTCTTTTGTTCCAACTGACAAGTAACACTGATGATGGCTAAGGCCGAAAGCGCTCTGTTACTCTCTGTCCTTTTGAATTAAATTTATGCATGGAATACAAAAGTTTTTCATTTAGTACATTTCGTACATGCACACAGCCTTCACTCTTCATTTATTTATTTTATTGGCTCAGGAAATAATCTTAACAAATATCTCTTTTGCATCTAATTTTTTCTATGGAAGTTTGAATAATTTGGCTCAACAAATAGCAATCGCGCAAGTGAAAAAACCACTATCGCTCATGCTATTTGTTGAACCAAATTATTTACAACCTCGCTTTTCGGAATTTTTCCGGAAAAATTTGATGCACTAAGGATATTACCTCCGGAAAATTTTCAACTAATCCAAATGTTTGTCAACTATTTCCCTGCGTGTCTTTGTCATTAAATAAATGCTTTAGATCAGTAAACAAGAGAAACTTGAGAATTACTGACAGTATTGCAAATATCAACAGGTTAAATGAGAATGGGAAACAATGCGGCCTGGCATAGTTCTGAATGGTCGCCGATGCAAATAAATTTCAGACCATTGAAGAAGCTGATTGAACCACATGGTCATGATTTTGGCCCAGGAAACTAACAAACTAGTTAGTTAAATCCATGATCACTGGTCTCGTAACAAGTTGTAAGAGAGAGCCCTAGAGAAGTCACTTGAAACCAAGCTCTTGTTGTACTCCTAAACACGACTCGCTCCATGTATTATGCTACTCATAACAAGTGAGAATCTACCCATATACCAGAATAATTAATATAAACGAATAGAATTCCCTATAAGATTATTAATATAATTTTATGCATCCCCTATAATTCATAAACTTACCAGTATTAACTTCTAATATTTGAAAGGCCCCATTATCAGCAACCATTGCCAACTTCTGTCCATCCGGACTAAAGTCTAAAGCATTTATTCTAACAGAAATGTTTCCGTGTTTTTTGTAAAGTGCGAAATCGATTGTCTGCCATAAGTAGATTTCCCCATCCTCGGTACCAACAGCGAAATGGGTATCTTCCCTAAAATGCAAAATGCAAGTCAGTCTAAATAAAATTCGGGCATTACGATGGAGTTTTGTTAGAGATACTATCCTCAAACTAAATCGAAAGTTTAAAATGTAGTGTAGTATCCTTACGTTTTGTAATTCTTTAAAAGGTTTCTTATATTTTGTATGAGCAATAATTTCCGACGCGTATGTTGCAAACCACATTTGATACAAAATTACAATAAATATGAAAATGGACTTGCTTAGTGAACACCGCCAAGGAACCAGATAAATTTTGTTCCATCTCCAATCGAGCGAAACATTAATTTCTGTCGATAAGGGCGCGACTTGTCTACTATTTTCATCCTTTATTGCCACATACAACATGGATATCGGTTTTTGCCATTATCGCCACCAGAACACACATAACTAAATAAAATGGCACGAATTGATTATCTTGTGAAGATCAAACCTGAGCTAGGCGGAACAACTTTAGCCTATAGAGGGAATCTCTTCCCGCTACACTTCTATAATTTTTAACCTACGAAACATCTAGTTAAACTTATAGCATCAGGCAGCATGTCCCATAAATGGCAGTGACAATGATATTGTTACAAAGGTAACTACAAACATTCCCAGATAATAGCTAATACCAGCCATAATTCTAGTTCGAAAGGTGACGAGAGAACATCGAGCGACGAGTATTATACAGTGCGACCTAAGATTTACTGACAAGGAAACGAGTGACTTCGATTCAGTGACAAATGATAGTTTTCAAGTGAATAGTGACCAGGATACATAGCATGGCGAAAACCAGCAAGCAGGTAAGCGATTTTAGATACTAACTGATAGTATTAACAGTGACAGTTTAGGTAAATGTGATATCTGAAGTGACTTTCCGGCCCTCCCCCTGCAAAGGGGGCGCTCAAGGCGGTTTGGCGGCCAAGAAGAAGAAAACGAGCACCACCCAAGAAGAAGACAGCCAGAACAGCGACGGCTGCTCCGAAG
This sequence comes from Pissodes strobi, assembly GCA_016904865.1. Taxonomy (NCBI): domain Eukaryota; kingdom Metazoa; phylum Arthropoda; class Insecta; order Coleoptera; family Curculionidae; genus Pissodes; species Pissodes strobi. The sequence continues at coordinate 106,428 of MU184798.1, read as the reverse complement.
AAGGATCTTCAGAAAGCAGCAGAGCTGCTAGACGACACGCGAGGAGACGAGCCAAGCTTAAACAAGCGAATTTGGAAAACAATAAGCTGACAGCGAGATTCCACAGGTTTCTAGACGAATATACAAAAGTGAAGGAAGAAAATGTGGCCCTCCAGAAGAGGGTCGAGAGCCTCGAAAAATTCTTCCAGAGCCAAAACCAACAAAAAACGACCCTCCTACGCCACTTTGGCCAAAAAGCCGGCTACCCAGACGCTAATCCCGCCCATAACAATACAGGGCAACGAGAACGAGGACTGGATAACACTGCGAGGTGAATTACAAAGTAGGAACATCGAGTTCCACTATGCCAAGACATTAGGGCAGAGCACGCAAGTGTTTACTAAGTCTCCTGAAAACTATCGGAAATTAGGGCAATACCTCCACCAGACGGAGCGGCCTTATTACACCTACCAGCTGCCTGAGGATAAAAAATTTCATGCTGTAATCAGAGGATTACCCCTGAAACCACCAGAAAAAGACTTAAAAGAAGAATTATAGGACATGGGATAAAAGAAGTAGAAGTAGTCCGAAGGACCAGCAGGAAGACCAAGAAGAAAATGCCCCTATTATTGGTTAAAACCCAAAATAGTGACATCCTCAAGGAAAAATATATTCTGAATGTCTATTCCTGTAGAAAAAATGTCAAAAGAAGAAGGCCAAAGCAGTGCTACGGCTGCCAGAAGTGTGCCCAGTTCCCAGGGAAGAGGGACTCAAAAACGCCACGTGTGCCAAATGCGGGAAGACACATCCCGCCAACTACAGGGGTTGCGAAAAATACCCCAAAGCCAGAACAGCAGCAACAACAACAGGAAGATGGACCAAAAATCCGCTCATGACGTCGGCCAAAAATCTGCCTAGGCCGGCGAACAAAAATCAGGCACTCAAGCCAGTGCCCATAAATTAAGACAAATGTGAAGACCGAGCCAAAGGCACCTGTAGCACAAGGGGCCGGCATGGCGCCGATTAAAAACATGGTCCAAGATTAAATCATGGCCAAGATTGTACCATTAATTCAAAAAATGGTACAAGACGCATTCAAAGCTCTAAATGGACAGTTAATATATTAGGTTTGAACCAACCGACTAGAAAACTGTACGAGGAACAGTCACTTTTGAAAGTGATAAATAACCTCTCATGATGACAAACGAATTATACTACTGGAAATTACTGTCCTATGTACGGTTTTCATGGTCAGTTGGAACATACCTATTGATCGCCTAAAAAATATCTCGTGGAACGTCTTAGGCCTTAGAGGTAGCAGAATAGAGGTCCAATAACTTCTACACCTACATAACCCGATGGTCTTGACCTTGCAAGAGACCAAGAACGAAGAAGAACGTAATTGATCCCACAAATCTAGGACTCGAAATGGAGTTAGAGACTGAGGCGGTCTCCCTAAGTCCCCACGAGACATGGAGATATCAAGATAACTTCGGCTTATCTACCGCCTAAAGTTCTACTCCATCAAGAGGCGATAGAAGAACTAACTCGAGACCCTAGTCCCAAGATCATCATTGGGGACCTGAACTGCAAACATCAGCAATGGAACAGCACTAGACTAAACCGGAATGGTAAAAGGTTAGCAGAGAATTGTGAAAACAGAAATGTTGATGTGCTGGGACCGGACCAGTCCACATTCCTTCCTAGGGGCAGGGGCAGGCCGGAAATCCTGGACATAGCACTTCTGAGAACGTGCAGTTCGACACCGACATAAAAACTCTGTAAAAGGGACATCAGATCACATTCCTATAATACTATATATTAATCTGAGACTTGGAAGATCAAACCTGAGATCCAAAAAGATGGCCGATTGGTTTACCAAAACAACAACAAGAAGCTTCCCAAAAAAGGAATCACAGCCAGGGCGAACATCATCAATGCAATAATGAGACTTGCCCACTTTCCTGGCAGGTGGAAGGTGGCTGAGATGATTATAATACCTAAATCAGGTAAGGATAAGACCTATCCAGAAACTTACAGACCCATCAGTCTCCTCTCGGCTGTGAGCAAGGTGGCTGAGAAGACGTAACGACGAATCCAACGAACTCGACACGATCCCCTGTTTCCAATATGGATTCATCGGAGTTACTACTGCTGAGGGTAATAGAGTACATAACAAAAGACTTTAGCAACGCCCAAGCGACAGGGGCAATCTTTCTAGACATAGAAAGAGCCTCGGAAAGAGCCTTCGACAGAGTATGTCATCAGGGGCTGTACTATAAGATGATAGTAGGGGGCTACTCTGATCGGATCATCAAAATCAGAAGGAGCTACGTAACAGACAGAAGAATTCATGTGAGAATTAAAGGCAAAACATCCAGGCCCAGGACGATTGGGGCATGTACTCAATATTCACACATAATTTGACGACGCGCAATTTTCATTGTATGCTGATGATACAATGATACAATTTGCCCACAACATCACAACGAGGACAAGCGCTGTGCTACAGGAGGCAACAGACGAACTCACAACATGAATGACAAACTGGAAAGTCAAGGTTAATGAGCGCAAAACGCAGGCCATAATCCTCCAAAGGACGAGAAAGGCTGCTGGACCGCACATTCAGATAAACAACATCGATGTACCTCGGAACGAGAAGCCAAGTACCTTGATGTGCACCTGCACCGTGGCTTGACATGGAAAAGACACATCCAAGCGGGCAATGGTTATGCTAAATCCCATGATCGGGAGACATATCCAAATGTCACTGAACACTAAGCTCATTATGATAAAGACGATAGCTAGGCCCCAACTGCCAGACAGAAATGTTGAACGGCCTGGGGATACGTAGAGAAAGTTAGCATAAAATTGCTATCAGGAACGGAGAACAAGCTAGTCAGGAGGGCAGTTTGCACACCTTGGTTCGTCAGAAATGCTGACGTTCAGGCTGACTTACAGTGGCAACTGATAGAGGGCTTCATAGTCCAAAAGGCTAAGCGCGTATTCCAAAAAGCGGACAACCATGCCGATGAAGATCTGAGGCAAGCAATAGACTATAATTCAGATGATCCAGGAAGACGCAGATGAGCTAAAGAGTCTGATTGTGTGATGGCACAAGAGACGACCAGCACCAAGAAGCACAAAAGCAGGAGTGAAGTAATATCCACTCCTGCTTCTTACATCCCACCTAGGACGGCACAACAATCAAGCGAGGCGTGATCTTAGTAATCACAGCGAGGTACCAAAATAGGAAGACCAGGACTTAATAGGAGCCAATCCCGGAAGTTCTCTTTCCGACCTGCAGTAGAGGGAGTTAAATCAGAGGTCGGAACATAGCTGAGTTGTTACTGGGCATGCCAGCTTTGCTGGTGAGTCCCACACTATCCCCTCAAGGAGGTTTGCGTAAGAGAGCATTTTCTCAGAACACACAAAAAAAAAGGAGATTGCAATTTAAGTGGAATACGTGTAAAGTTAATGTATTAATACTAATAGAGAGAATGTACCATACACAAACCTAAATTTGTAAATAAATATAGTTCTGCTTAAGAAGAAACTATGCAAGAAGATACTGATTCCTCCATGATATTCCTGAATGTTAGTGGCAACTGTGAGACAACAGCTGCCAATTAAAATCGAAGATAGCTTTAATCTGTATACCATCGGATATGATAAATTTACCGATGAAAAGCAATTTTGTGGGATACCAAACATTGCAAATATTACAATTAAGTTTGAAAAAATCATACTTGGGAAGAAATGACCGACGAGCTACATACATACCACAGTTGATGAGAGCAAAAAAATACTCTGAAGTCAGCCTTTAGGCTGGAAAGAACTAAAACAAAAAAGTCAGGGTACAGGAACAGGTAAGTGGAAATATATTTGTTTTTCTGTTATTAATTTTCAATCGAATTTTTGATTAATCTTTCTTTATGTTAAAAAATTACGTAAATCCAATGGTGGTCCATGGTCGTTAAAATTTAACATTTAACTATCTCTGGAACTAGTCGGTATGTTCAAAATAAATAAAGTTTGGCATGTGCACAATTCTACTTGTATATAATTGTGTCTGCCACTAGAATTTTTCCCTAAGTTTTTTCTTCTTCATAGTGCATAATCACAGCTAATTAATTATACCTGCATATAACTATATTGCTAAATTGCGCGAACTGATAAAATAGTATAATGTTCCGCGCTGATGATCCGTGATGGGAATGTTTTGTTGCACTAGAACCTATACGTTGCGTGGCGGAATTACGTTCCGTGTTCTATTGCATGTCTATACGCATCTTAACAACTCTCATACATAATATAGAAAGTTTAAGTAAATTTGCTAGTGTTGTGTTTTTTCTATGAATAGTCACTGATTAAATTAAACTCCTTAACAATACTCACTATGGCATATATACTAAACTATAAGAGATGATGCCAGCGACAATACAGTACAGACCTCCTCGTGCGTAATGGTAGAAAGTGAAGTCCCGAGATGTGTTGACAACGCGTCCAATTACTTAGCAAGAAAATATGCAATCGAAGCAGTATGCTCTAATGTTTGAAACAGTTTAGTATTGTATATATTAAAAGAAGTACATAAATTAGATAGATGGATAGAATATGTTACCAAATATACAATCAGATATCTTTTATATTTTGTTGAGATTATACTTACGGGTCAAAACAAATACACGACACTGCCGAATTGTGGTCGAGATGTTTATACAGACTCTCTATAACAATATCCTTGGTGTTGCCGCTCACACCTCTCCATACTTTAACGGAACAATCTCCACTGCCTGAAAGCAATAAATTCGACTTTATCCCGTACGACAAACATGTTATTGCGTCTTCATGAGCTGAAACATCTATCGTTACTCGTCCGTAGTCCAAATCATATAATAACCTGAAAACCAGTACTTAGGATCAGTATCTTCCTTAATGACATTCAAAATACACATTTGAAAATACAGAAATAAATCAGAGGCGTATCGGACAAAGTAAGCATTCGATTTGATTTATTGCTCCAAAGCAATGGAAAGTCAGAGTGTACAACTTGCCATCTATAGGCGTTATATTTTCACCTTTTCACTTTGGCGTGTATTTTTTAACATTGAAAAAACGTTACATATTCTATGAGATCTGGAGAGTAGAGGCACGGCATAATAAACAATCGGCAGGCTCACTCGCCTGTAGGAACAAACGATTAAACTGCAATAAAAGCTTTTTTCGGTTTACCAGAGATTCTATTAGGTATGTATATGGGATACAAATTTAAAATATACTATTTAAGGGTCAATACCCACGTATTTAGATTTAGGACGGTCAGTTTAAACAGGAATTGAAAAAGATAATATTTCGAAAATTTTTGTTGAAAAAAATTTTATTTTCGAAAACGTATACGAAGTGGTAAAAAAATATTTTTAAAAATTTCTCCTTTTTTCCAAATATTTCGGTACAGAAAAATCGTACGATCTTCTCGATGCAAAAATCGGCACACCCAAAAATCCCCTCCTAAAGTATTCGAAGCGAAAAAGAACATCTCGGAAACAGCTAATCCATTTACATGTTACCATCATAAAAATAAAGTTTTCAAAATCATATATAGGGTGGTAAAAAAAATTATATTGAAAAAAATTGTCCTTTTTCCAAATACATATTTCTGTACAGAAAAATCGTAAGACCTTTTCGAAGCAAAAATCGAACTCGGCACACCCAAAAACCACCACCTAAAGTATTCAAAACAAAAAAGATCATCTACCCACAAAATTTTAATTTTTCAAAAATTTTTTTCAATATATCTTTGCGTATATACCACGTCAAGATTTATTCTAATTGAATATTATATTTTAAAAATGAGATATCCTTTTTTTGTGTGTACACATTGAAAAATATTAATAGAAACTTTAAGACCATCAATAAAAATAAGCTAATTATTTGGCGAAATCAGTAAAGTTTATTTTCCTATGCTGTTCTTAAAAGTTAATTAATTAAAAAAATTAAAAAAAAGCAAAAAAAAAAAAGAAAAAGTGTCGAAACCAGGAGCAAAAGTTGAGGAAAAAAAAGCTTAAAAAACATATAAACTCAATTCCTAATATCTCTTTCAGAAGTTTCAATTGTGTGCTTATAAAGGTGAGGCACATACTTTTTTTTTACAAAAAGTAATGTGGTCGGTTTGCGATGATGTCAATGACAAACTTGATAAATCTAACCATTTTAATATTGTAACCCATTTTTTTAAAGGTTATGTTTATGCAATACCCTCAATTTAGTAGCATAAAATATGGCGTGTTCTATTTAAAATATTATAGATAAAGGCAATTAAATTGAGCATTTAAGGAAAACATTAAGTTACATAATTTTTATTGAAACGATCAAAAGAGGTGATATGACATTAGATATCATTACTATGACAGTTAACGATTTGTATTATTTATCGGTGACGACACGCCTTACTTAGCGTGTAGGAGAGCAACTCAGATTTAGGAACGCACTACGTCAAGTTGAGAAGAGATAATAAAGGAGACACATCGATAAAAACAATAACAAGTTTATTTACAAACAAACTTAACAACGGTTAGATTGTATACTAATAAAGGCGTGTTTAAGATTATAGATTAATTAAGAGTTTACACTATACCCAATTAATATGAAATGCATGTCTTCTCGAGGGAGGCTTAGTTCAAAGTTTGTCTAGCAAGCGACGTCACTATTTTATTAATAAAGTTTATGTGAGCGGGTTGTCTTTTATTTAGGTATTTGTTCTGATATTTATAAGGTAAGACTTTTAAATTTATCACAAATTGCTAAGGCACTTTAACTACTCTTTGACACTCCCCAAAAACTATCCCTTCACTAGAAGTTCTGATGCTTCATAAATTCGACTATCTCTATACTTTTTAGTAGCCCCCGAATGCCGTATACCTATGCATACGTTCACCCAGGTTAGGTAAGGACGTCACAACCTTATACCTGTGTATAAGTGTTCTCAGTTATGGGGGTTGTGGGATAGAACAGCTAGAAGTGTACGCACCTGTGTGCTGTACGGCAACTAGACTGAGCGGTTTGAGAGACCCAAAAGTCTGATTTACTCGGCGTTTGCCGGCGTATTTATATGTTACAAAATGCTGATGATTGCATCATTAAGGATTAAAGTCGCTCCCGTCGACCGCTCAAATTGTTTATAATTAACAGTGAATGTTTATATAACATTTTTCAAGTTCAAGTTCAAACTTGCGACAGGGTGACTTAATGTTTTTCACCGCTAAATTACACAGTTACAATGATCAGTTCGTTTAAATGTTGTTATTACGAAAAATATTAAAACAGAAAGGCATACAAAAATGCAAATGAAGACATTTTTGGCACTTTAAAAATGCCAAATAACAATTTTGTATATTTAGTAACACAAATTGAAATAATATTTCAAAAACATTTTGAATTTTTTATCACTAAATCCGGAATTTGCCAACATTTTGTAGATTTAATTAATTCCGATATAACATTTGACGCTCCATGTCCCCTTTTCCCAACATTATATATTATTAAGTTATATTTGAGGCTACGTATATATTACACATTGAAAAATATTAATAGAAACTTTAAGACCTTCAATAAAAATAAGCTAATTATTTGGCGAAATCAGTAAAGTTTATTTTCCTAAAGGTGTTCTTATAAGTCAATTTAAATATACTTTGTGTAAATTATCACTTTTTCTTTTAATACGACCCTGTCTATCAATAGTTTATTTTATCGGAAAATGTCGATACGCCTTAATCCGGCCCTGACTAAGACCCCCGAATGGCGCCGCCAAGGTCAAATTTTCGTACTCTATTGCAATGCGATCAACGGCGAGTCAGCCTGCCGATTGTTTATTATGCCGTGGTAGAGGGCTTTCTGATTACCAGTCAAACAAAATATCCTGTTAAGACACAAAGATGGTAAATTAACTGTCAAAGGTTAACTTTATGAGTTCAATTAATTACTTCTGTCTTCCTACCTTAATCGAATTTGTGTACTTGAAAAGGCTTAAATGAAGTAGCAAATTATCTAATTGTAATATATTAAAAAAAACTAGAAATTGATTCTACTATATTTATTTAAACAATGAAGATAATTAAAGTCAAATATTAAATCACACAGTTTTGTTGAAACAATTATTGTCATTCTTTAGATACCAAAAACAGAGTTTTATCCACAATACCCGAATAGAAATTTTTGCACTCGACGCGCATTTCGCTAACCATGTTATAAAATCATCAGGAGATGATTAGTTTTTAATCATCTCCTGATGATGCTAACATGGTTAGTGAAAGGCGCGTCGAGTGCAAAAATTTCGGTTTCGTTATTGTCAATAAAACTATGTTTTAGTGCATGTTGCCGAAGGTTCCAAACCCCAACATAATTGTTTAGATAAATATAATGGATGCGATCTTCGTATCGAATAGGACCTGTTTGCGCTCCAGGCAGCTTAACTGCTTTTTACAAATAGTAATTTTTGCAGTCCAGACGACGACAATATGTCCAGTATATTTATTGAATCGAATCCCGAGCGAAGAATTTCCGATAGGACTTTACGGAAATATGTATGAGCTGTAGAATTCATACTGAAAAACTGGAAAAAACAACAGACTTGAATGCCTCTTGAGGCATGGAAACATAAGCAAAATAAGGCAACACATAACAGACACACACCCCATGGGAATTAAAAGGCAGATTACAGCCAAAATTGACACAGGCAAAAAGAAGGCCAGCCGGACAAACATGGACGTAGAAAAGGTGAAGAAACGAGAGACATCAACATGGATACGAATTCGGGATCAAAGGCAGGGCCTAACGCCGATAATATTCCTCCGGCCGATGCGTCCGCTACAACATTGCCTGGTAGAGACATTTTTAAGGTGCCGTTCAAGCAACTGCCCTTCAAACGGAACTTTAGGGCGGTAAATCTCGACATGGGGTAGAATCTGGTAAAAACACACAAGTTTCAGCCCTTGTCGGATATGGAATCCGAGGACAAGCATGCCTCTCGTGAAGCCTCAATAAATACTTCCAAAAATACGAGGAAAGTGCCCACCAAGCAAAGAGCCTCTGTAAAAGTCAAACAAACTCCACCGCCCCCGGTGATTAAAGGTCGACAAGGCGACCGTTAATAGTTACGCAATGATCTCCAAAACGCGCATATATTCAAGTATCAACTTAAATATACCAAAAAATCTGTAATACTTTATTGTGAGAACTTGAACGATTTACACACCCTAAAAAGGATGCTCAATTCGGAAAAACTTAGTATCACACCTACGCGGAAACGGTGGAAAAAACCCGGGCTTTTGTTCTGCGAGAACTTGATGGCGAAATCTCCCCACAAGAGATTGCTCAAGCCCTAAAGGACGAATAATATAATATAATAACCAAAAATGTATATGAAATGAGAAAAAACAAGAGTGCCTTTATACCTTATAACTCTTGAAGCCACCCATACAATCAAGCGGCTAAACCAAGAGGTACGGACAATTATGTCAGTGCTTATCTCTTGGAAATTAAGGCATACTAACAAACCAATCATGCAGTGTAAAAACTGCCAACAATATGGGCATGCCAAAATATATTGTAGCAGACACGTGGCGTGTAGTAAGTGCACACAACATCACGACATAATCCATTGTGAAAACAACGAAATTAAGTGTGTAAATTGCGGGGGCCCCCAACGTTCAAATAAATAGATGAGGGCTGCCCCGTTTATATTAAACTTAAATAAACAGGCAAATAAACCTGTATTTAAACCAGAACCACCTCCGGCAAACCCGGGATGGAGAAGCCAGGGGAGTACTAAAGCAGCAGTGGGTCGGGATGCAAGAAAAATATCGATACTTTGGAAGTATTGATACTTTTAAATAGTATCGAGTACATTTTGTACTCGATACTTTTTCTTCGATTCTGAGTAGGTCGGTACCTATTTTTATAGTATCGAGTATAATTGATACCATTCCTACAAGATACTCACAAGTACAAAGTTAGCGATACTTCTTAGTATCGTTGCATCCCTAGCAGTGGGTCAGCGAAGAGGCCCAGGCCTAAGCAGTGGCCAACATCAGGCACGAGGAGAAGAGGATTTTGAGAGATATTCCTCCCCCCTTTTGAGAGACAGTCCCCCTCCCTAAGAGGCAGCCACAGAGTAGAAGAGAGCTCACGCAATACGACGAACAAGGCTAGTGATGCTACGGACGCACTTATGAATTTCACTGCCAATTTCACTAATTCAAACAATAAGTTACCAAAATAAACAACATAATTAACGTAGAAGATATGTTCCGCGCCTTAGCGTAGTATGCCGCAATGCTCGAAGCGTGTCGAGGCGACCGCATGTCAGCAAGCCTCGATACGCTTCTTCACGGTAGAATTTACTAAGTACAATATTTAAATGTTCACATGCTTAACGTCGCAAGCTGGTGACGAAAATGGGCGAGTTTAGAAATTTTATGTATACTACCAATTTCCAGCTTGTTTGTCTACGTCAAACCAATATTACCCAAAATTTACCCTGAAACTTCGGGGATATAAAACTGAGCGGTTTGATAGGCCTGATCGACGTAGAGGAGGTGTGGCCTGTCTGGTCAGTCTGGTGCATAGGTTACTCAACTCTAAAAGAGTTCGTGATATAAGAACGGCCATAGAGCATGCCACCTTAGAGACCGAGGGCGGTCTCCGTATCAGCCGGGCATACGCCCATCTACGTCTCCGCCATTTAGAAAATTACCTCCTGGCACTCTTACCGCCAAATAGAATATGGTGATCGGTGATTTAAATGCCTCCCAAGCAGAATGGGGTGGTATCACGAACACCAAGCATATATTTTTAACGGGATAATCGAAAACAACCTGCAAATATCCTTCTACAGAACGCCAAATCCTACATTCATCTGCAGTGCCCAGGGCCTGTTTTACCATTAGGCCCGGGCCTAGGGCCCAATGACAAGTGGGGCCCAAATGTGCAACATAAAAAACTACATAATTATAAGAATATTTTTTAAAATATACATTTCCTCGATAAAAAAATCAGGATACTGTTTCGCCATCTTTATAATCTGAATACTCGACAAAACGTAAGCTGATAAAAAAACGTTTTATTAAAAATATACCAGCACAAAATACAGACAAAGTAAGTGCGTGTGCGAAACAATGTTGACAGTAAAAAGAAAGGCACTTACAAAGTTCAGCATTTTACAAAGTTAAGGTAACCGGCGAAAAAATTAGTAGTTAGTGTATAGTCCCAAATCTGGCTGTGTTTACCCTTATGTATCCAAACTTTTTCCGGAGAAAAGTGTTAACGTTAACCTCAGTGTATTTCTGTTATTTTAAATATTATTTTATTTTTACTAATTTATGCTTTGGTTCAATAATTTTTTTAAAATCTTATATCGTGTTTCTTTTCTAGTTTTTCTAAAATCTGTTATTCATTATTAAAATTAATGTAAATTTATACTTAATTTAAATCTGAATAAAGAACTACATTATAATTATTAATGTTTTCAGTTCGAAATCGAAAAAAAAATCAAGTGGAAGCCGAAGTCATATTGAGGCCCTAAAATTTGCTATATAGGGCCCAACTCCTTGGAAAATAGGCCCTGGCAGTGCCTCCTTCCTGGATGTCGCAATCACCCGGGAGGCGATAAGGGCTTCGCAACTCCAGGAAATGGATACGTTAAACTCGGATCACCTTCCAGTCAAGATTAGACTGTACCGCAGGGTTCCTGTTACGACTGACCCCGTCGTTTCGTACAGGAATGTTGACTGGAATTTGTTCCAAGCGAGACTAAGCGAGGTAACTATAATCCCCCCGACAATTGGAGACAATCCAGGAATTTGAACCAGAGGTAATTACTCTAACGCCTAATATCCAGCGCATCCGTGATGCTATTTGTCCAAAGAGAGTTATCCGCTCGAGGACTGAATTCCTTCCCGTAAACCTGAAATTAATTTCTTTCCGAAATAGATTTCGACGCAGATGGCAAAGGGTTGATTTGGCCCGGGTAAATGAGCTCACGGAGTCAATAAGGGTTCAGATCCGCGATTACAGGAATCAATCGTGACTCGAATATGTTAATAGCATTAACAGAAGGACGGCTCGCTATAGAAGCTCGCCAGGAAGGTGCGTGGAAGCTCTGCACATAACTCAGAACTAAGGCATAATGGCCTGGATATCTTCGATGATCTGGGGAAAGCAGAAGCCTTCGCGGACTACCTGGAGGGAGTCTCCATCGAGACGCCCAATAGAACGCCTGAGCACGACCTGATCACGGATTAGGTTACTTTAAATACCAAAAGTACCCTATTGCACTCGTGACATTCGAAAAGCTTAGGGTCAACCCCGCCAAAATGCGTAAAATTCTTCGCCAACTGGCGAGAAATAAAGCTCCCGGCCCGCCCGGATACAATTCCGTACATAGTCCTTAAAAATATTCCTAATAAAACCCTTATCATTTATATGCATATAATTATTGCGCTAATACGGCTGCAACACTTGCCATCATCCTGGAGGAAAGCGTGTATAATTCTGTTCCCTAAACCCGGCAAGGATTTGAGACAACCGGCGTCATACCGGCCGATCTCGCTTCTCGACACGCTCGGGAAGGGCGCTGAGAAACTCCTCTTGTCGAGAATTAATAGCGCGGTGGAAGAACTGCGCATTATCCCGCAGAAGCAGCCACCATGCTAGCCGCGAAAATAGCAACTGACATATACGATAGCTGCAACCAGAGACAAACCACCACGACGTTGCTCCTCGACATAGAGAAAGCGTTCAACAAAGTCTAGCACGACGAGTTACTGTAGTACAAGTATGGCCTACCCCTACACCTGGCCGCCCTGGTCGAGTTATACTTTGCCGGACGCACCTTCCTAACGCGGGTCGGGAACCTAACGTCTACACTCAGACACATTCTTGCCGGGGTACCACAGGGAACAGTATTATCGCCGCAATTATTCAATCAATTTATAGCTGATTTTCCGTCAAATCCAAATACCCGCATTGCCCTATATGCAGATGATACTGCAATCTATTCCGCATCTCCTCAAGCAGAAGTGGTAAAACAAAACATAACAATCTCCTTGACAAAAATGGAAAATCACACTAAACGTAACTAAAACAAAATTGATTATCATTACACGTAAACGAAAAGACATACTAGTTACACCTCTCAATATTGGAAAAACACTGATACACCCAAAAAGGGCAGTTAAATACTTAGGTATAACATTTGACACAAGACTTGACTTTAATAAACATATTATGGCAATTAAATCAAAAAATATGGCCCTAAAAAAGAACCTAAACACACTTATTTCACCTAGATCCTACTTAAGTCCTCTAAACAAACTTATTATTTATAAAACAATTATTAGGCCCGCGCTTTTGTACGAAGCTCCAGTTTGGTGTTCCGTGGCAAAAACAGAAAAAACATATACAAACCATTCAGAATCAGTACTTCCCCGTATCACTACGCAAGAGTTTCTTTATTTTTTTTCCCTGATATGACTTCTGCTCCTTTCGGGCAATTTGTCAGCGCATTTGTTTGTGTCCAGACTTTTATCTGGCACACTATTTCGTTTTGCTTTCAGGTTTTTATAGTGCTGTGTTCTATTTTGGTGCGGGTCTGTGATGTGCTTCGGTCTGCTTCCTCTTTCCGACTGCTGGTAAGTTGTTGGTTAATGTTAGTAAAGCCAATACAACAGAGGATTGAAACAACACACTGGACTGGGACTCTGAGAGGAGAAAGCCTGTTATAGAACTGGACAATATTACGATTGTTGATTTTTTTTTCTTTAATTGACAATATGCAAAAGAAGTTAGGAGTTGGTTTAATGTTTGTATGCGTTGAAAGTTATAAATTGATCTTATTGTATTTCAAAAACTTGATCAGAAATTTGATTATGTTGTTGTTTAGGTTGCCAAGTATAGTGGTCATAGACAGAGGTTTTGGGATAGTTTCTTACGAGAGTATGTTGTACAAGTCTAGTCCAGGTATAAAGTTAATAAGACATTCCAAGAATATATGGTTTAAATCTTCTATTTGTCCACATTCACAGTTTGGTGAGTCTATGATGCCCATCATATTCTGATATTTTCCGGTTAGGCAGTGTCCTGATCTCAATCTTATTATGGTTGTTATGTGTCGTCTGTGAATAAACGGGAACTTTTTATAGAAGGGTCTATTTGGGAATTCATCTTGTATTTGGGCATACTATCTACCCTTTCTTTCTAGTGATAATTTCCAGTTGCAGTTATGCTCTGTCCAAGTACCTGATCATTGTTTAGTGGCAGATTTTTTAGTACGTTTAAAATTTTCCCTATGTTAGCAAGTTTGTCTGTCTGTTCGTTACCAGATATACCAGAGTGTCCAGGGGTCCAGGCCACTCTGATAACTTTGCCTGTCTCTGCAGCTGCCACAAAGAGCCCTTTTGTTTTTAGCGTGTACAGGTCCATGTTCGGTTTTAGATAATTTTGGTTTAGCTTGTCTATTGCACTTTTTGAGTCTGTGAATATGATTGCCTTGTTGATATATATTTTTTTTATGACAAAAATAATGGCTGCGTGTATTGCTACCATCTCCGCCGCACAAATGTCGTATTCGTCGGGGAGCCTGGAGCTGAAGTTATATCCTAGCTTAGGGCAATGTACTCTAAAATCAATTCTGGTGCTATCCTTTGATCCATCTGTGTATATAAATATGTAGTCTCCTTTGTGTTTTTCTGTTCCAGCTAAGAATTCGATTCTGTTGCACTGTTTGCCTTTCCTTAATCCTAGGTTAATGATGTTAAATTTTTTGATTTGAGTTCCATATTGTATTTGATAGCACGGCAATTTGTCATTTTTTTCCAGCTTGTTACTGTATGTCTGCAAATAGTCATAAGCTTGAACCAAAAATGGGATATTTTTTCTTCTCCAGTAGTTTGCGTTGATCATGTAGTGAATTTTCAGAGCTTTTATTATTGGTATAATCGGGTGGTTGTTTATGTCAATTATCCTAGCCAGCGCTGTCTGTGCTCAATTTTATTCTGATGGGCTTCCGCCAATAGTACGTTGGTAGGGGTAGGTTTGGTACATCCCATTATTATTCTAAGTACTCGATATTGAATTTTTTGTAATTTTATGCTATTTTTCTCTGTTAGGTTTAGCAAATATGCACTATATTCGACGTGAGACATGATCATTGCCGAGTATACGTTTAGTAAGGTGTGCGGGTCAGCGCCCCACCAAACTCTGCCGAAAATTTTCAATATATTAATACTTTTCTTGGCTTTTTCTATGACATGTTGTATGTGTATGTTGAAGTTCAGGTTTGAATGAAGTATCATTTCTAGATACTTGACTGACTCTGAATAAGGAATTTATTGGTTTTTGATTTGTATTGTGGGGTATGCAATCCTTCTTTTGCCTTTTGTGAATAACATGGCTTGACATGTGCCTGTCGATAGTGACAATTTGTTGCTTGACAGCGAATCTGTTACCAGATTGAGGAAGTTGTTCATTTTTTCTACCAACTGCATGACATTTTTTCCCTTAATATATATCAGAATATCGTCAGCGTACGCCGTTATGATTATTTCTTTATGTATTATATCAAAAATGCCCTTTATATATATGTTAAATAGTAAAGTGCTGAGTGGAGAGCCTTGCGGAAGTCCCTTGGTGGTTGTTTCTGGACCCAGTAAATCACCCTGTGTACTTCATATGTACATATTTCTGTTATGAATTTTGAAGATTGTATTATTTAACTTCTCCGATATACCCATCTCTGTTAATTTTTGATATAGTAAATATAATATGTCAACTGCATCAAATGCAGATTTTTATGTCTAGAAATACAGCAAGGACTGTTTCACTCTGAGCGAAAGCCAGGTTGACAAAGGTGACCAAATAAGCTAAATTGTTATGTACACTGTTTTTTTCCTAAATCCAGTTTGAGTGTGTGGTAGCACTTTTTGGTTTTTAATGAACCAGTCCAGCCTGTTTCTAATCATTATTTCCATTACTTTGAAGTAGCATGACGCCAAAATTATTGGTCTATGATTTTCAACTAATTCTGTTGGGCTTGTTTATTGCAATTATAAGATATGGTTTCCATGATATTGGTAGGTCTCCCCCGTTCATAATGTTGTTGTACAAATTTATAAGGATTTTTTTTGGCATTATGCGGTAGAATTGATATCATGGAGTAAGATACTTCGTCGAGGGCCGGGGCTGAATCTTTTTTATCTCTTAGGGCAGCACTAAATTCCTCAAGACTGAAATTTTGAATATTAGTCGAGTTTCCTTTCATGGAAAATTCGGGGTCTATATCTATGACTGACATTTTGTTCAAAATTTGTATTCGTATGTTATTTGGTGTGATTCTGTTTACTTTTTTTGGGTAGGTTCCTGCAAATTTCCTTATTTTATCCCATATTTCTCTGCTATCTGAATTTCTGCTGTTTTGATGCAAATATCATGAACTTATCTTTTTTCTGAAGAATCTCCTTGTTTTAGCAATGGTGTGTTTTAAGTTTAGGTAGTTTTCCATTGTGTATAAATTTTGAACTTTTGTACGGCTTCTTTTCTTTCTTCTATTTTTATTGAACATTCTTCATCCCACCATGGGTTGCCAGTTTTGCGCTTTTGTGTTTCCTTTGTTCTTGGTATGTATTTGTTTGCGTTCTTTTGTATGATATTGTCCAGGGTTTCAAAGTTTATGGTTGTATTTACTTGTTCTTTGATTTCTATGTCATCGTGGATACTTTGATAATATTGTGGTCAGCTTGCTTTATTGTAGATTCTTTTGGGATAATATGTTGTTATAAAATCATTCATATTGATAAGATTTGAATGCTTGTACTTTACTAACGTTGGTAAGTGATCGCTGTATCCTGGATCTTGCGTAACTGCCCAGGAGCAACGCAATGCAATTTGTGTGGACACAATTGCAATATCTACAGGGCTTGCATTTTCGTTGGGTGTGTTTATTCTAGTTCGTGTTCCATCATTTAATATAATTATGTCATTCTCCTACGAAAGAAACGAAACGTCAGATTGAAAATCTAATAACATCAACTTGAAGAGCAGAAGTACCAATGGAAATGTGAAATGTGCATTGTCATATCTTTTCAATTAAAGTCAGAAATAAATAAAAACCAAATCGGGAAAATTCGGGTTTTCCCAAATATCTTCGGAAGTAATCGGATTTTTTTAGAGTCCAAAACATGACGTTGTAGGGTTCAGTAAGGCACATCTTTTCTCTAATTTAATCATCTTTGTATCTCTTCTGGTTTCCGAGATCCCTGTAGTGTGCATTCTTATATGGGACACCGTGTATACAGTGTGTCCAAAAAAGTATGCAACATATGGGAAACTTTTTTATTATTGGTTTCTCAGAAAATTTTATTCTTGATAAAAGTTGGTGCTTGCCCTAAAACAGTAAATGAATATTTCAAATTTTCCGTACTGCTTTTAGTGCGGGCGCAAATATCATTTTTCCGAAATCGCGTCAAGAGTAAAGTACCTTAATTTATAAAGATACAGCAAAATCTTATAAGGAAAAGTTCTTCCAAATTAAAAAAGTAATCTGAATATGAAATTTGAGTTAAGTACATCAACTTTTAATTTTTCTTTTTTTTTCTCGATTTTTTCTTAAACGTTACGCCACTGGAGAATGTTTTGTTCTTTTGTTATTAGCATACTTGCCAAGAAACTTAAAAATTTATTTAAGATAGAAATTAGTTACATAGTTGCATAATGTTGCAGTTTTTCCAGAGATAACAGCCAGTTTAGGTATCAGTGTGTTGCAAACACATTTAAACACTTTTGATTCAAACATTTTTCCACTCAAAATCATGAATAGACCCAACTCTTTTCATTTCATGTAAAACAACTAATAATTTATTTATCTTTTGCACCCGATGATTAAAATATGCCCAAGTATCCTAAAAAGCCATATAAAATACTTAGTCTTGAAGAGTAGGCCATGCATTTGGAATAAAAACAAATAAATAGCAATAATTTTACTTCGCTCTGACATATGAAATTAATTATTAGTGAGTCAGTCATTCCAATTGTATTTTGTAATATTTATTGTGGACAATTATTTTGGACCAAAATTGTTTAAATGTGTTTGCAACACACTGATACCTAAGCTGGCTTTTATCTCTCTAAAAACTGAAACATTATGCAACTATGTAACTAATGTCTACTTTAAATAAATTTTGAAGTTGCTTGGCAAGTATACTAATAACAAAAGAACAAAGCATTCACCGATGGCGTAACCTTTGAGAAAAAAATCGAGAAAAAAAGGGAAATTAAAAATTGATGTACTTAACTCAAATTTCATCTTTAGATTACTTTTTTAATTTGGAAGAATTTTTCCTTATATGATTTTGCTGTATCTTTATAAATTAAGGTACTTTACTCTTGACGCGATTTCGGAAAAATGACATTTGCGTCCGCACTAAAAGCAGTACGTAAAATTTGAAAAACTCGTTTACTGTTTTAGGACAAGCACCAACTTTTATGAAGAATAAAATTTTCTGAGAATCCAATAATAAAGAAGTTTCCCATATGTTGCATACTTTTTTGGACACACTGTACATATAAACCATCTTGCATGCGGGTTTTTCGAATCCGGAGTGCGGGGATCACCAATAACAACATTGCAAACACAAGATTCGACCCGGAACACCGAACACCACACGGGACAATTTACAGAAGCACATGACTCTTCTTCAAGCCTCCCTAACAGCAGGATCCATACTTGAACATACATACATACATAATACAACACACACATTTCCTAAAAATACTCAATTACATTATATATAACATTTTAAGACTCATGCATCGTAAACAAAATGCCCGAAACAACGAGTGAGAAGCAACCCCGAGAAGACCATTGTACTGGACAAGAGTCTAGGGCTCCTACTAAATGTTCGATGCCAAACCGTGCATGCGCAATGGCGAAACAAGAATAATAGGTATGATTATGACTTTGCATGGCCCTCCGCTCGCTTCGCTCGCTACGGGGGCGCAATCAACAAGACCTAACCAAAACCAACCCACGGCTAATCCAAAATTAAGAAAAAGAAGTAAATTCATAAAAAGCAAACATAACCTTAAAACAAGGTAAACAAAACATCTGTCGCGACCGACGGGAATCGAACCCGCAGCGCAGAACCGACAAGCAAAACCTCTACCTACTACACCACCAAGGCGTTAAAGGAATTTCGCTAGAACGAAAAGACATGGATAATTCCGATATATTCGGCCATATTACGCATGCACGGTTTCGCATCGAAAATTTAGTAGGAGCCCTAGATGCTTGTTTGTACTGGAGTTCTGGGCGCGCGACACCTCAGTCCTCAATTGGGCTCGTTCCGTCATCAAGTGCGGATACTAGACATTGAAAAACAAATTAATTTAAAGTCTGCATTATCTTTATACAGCGAGTCCCTAAAGATGCTCAAACAACTTTTAAACCCCAAAATGATCTACTGAATCTAGCAGTCTCACCAACCGGCGGCGTTCGGACGCGGAGGAGGGCTTTCTAGAAGATAATGAAATGATACACAAACGGATAAACACAAACAAATCATTACACCACATCCAACACTGGATGGAGATTTGTAGTGCTCCACCCTACAAGTCAAACCAATTATTATAATGTACATATATTATTGTATAATATATCACAACATTTTAAATGTTTAAATATTGTAAATAATGTATATAATGTACATAATACTCGTTGTTGTCTATGTGATGTCCTACCCATATTAAAACGAGAAATAGGGTTTTTTTTCAGTCTCCCCCCCCCCCCATAACAAAACAAAGCAAATAATATCCTGTAAACATAATCAAATCAAATATAAAAGTAACAATTTGTTAATACACACTGGCAGTGATTTTGGAGGGAATGATCCCAGGTAAAATTCAAGTGAAAAGTAGCATTACAAATCTTAGTGCGAATATCCGGGGGGGTGTCGTGACACGCGAGCCCACGACACGCTGCAGAAACAGCGTGGGGATTAAACCTGCGACACACTGAAAAATTTACACGTTGTATAGTGCTTAGATGTGATATGTATGTAAAGAAATGTTGAAATAAATATATTGATTGAGATGCGATCGTGTTATTTGGGGTCATTTGCAGCCCATGCAGATTATTTGTAGAATTTTCGGGTAAACGGAATAACAAGTGCCTGATATGGTCAACTAATTTATATTCCGTACTTGATCAGGGTAAATTGGCATAAACCCGTTGCT
>MU184798.1:52726-85766 GCA_016904865.1 Pissodes strobi | reverse complement strand
CGTCACTCCCCGTAATCAAACTGCTCTCACCAGTTTGACGTTCCTGCTGGTTAGTTTTACTTCATGGTCTAAAAGTCTTGTTTTAACAAAGGTAAGGGTTAAATTATCCTCTGTCAATGTTTCTATAGCTGTAATCACTCCATCATAGGATTTAGGAAGAGTCAATAATAAATGAGATATCTTGTCAGTCTCATCTAATTTTGCACCTGCAGCTATTAAGTCGGTAATCAGATCATCAAAAATAGCAAAATACTTTAATAATACTGTATTTCCTTGTAATTTCAGCCCCAATAATTTCTTTCGCAATGCCAATTGCGTAGCAAGACTTTTTCGTTCATAGATACTATCTACGCTACGGAAAATATCTTTTGCTGTATTGTCTGTTTTGGCAAAACCAAGAAAAGAGTCTGCCAGATACTCCACAATAATATTTTTGGCGGTACGTTCAGCAGTTGTTCATCATCAGTCACTTCTTCTGGAATTTCTTCATCAATCACTTTTATAATATTCAGTTCTGTTAACAAGGCACGTAGTCTAAACTTCCATACACTATATTTTCCCCGTCAAACGGCTTAATGTTTCTTTTTAGTTTTAAATTTTCCATGATCACTTAAAAACACTTTCGTCTGTAACTTAACGAATAACAATAGTTTTTGAACTCACAGATCCTTTTCGCGGTAATTAAAAATAACGCGACAAACACACGTACTCTGGGCCCATAACCTGTTAGGAAATGGCAGCCGAGAGAGAACTAACTAGATTCTAAAAGTGATCCTATATTAGAGCACACAAGCCCTCATTCATTCTTACATAAACACATTCCAGCACGTACGCCGACCATGGCGATATTATAAACAGGAAAATCTAAGAACTAATAAAGACGTCTAATTTATTGATTTTTGGTTTCACTGATATACATATCAGTTTACTCAACACTTAATACAGTGTTGAAAAAAGGGAACCAGATATTTTCTAAATATCTGTGCAAACAAATCATAAAATGACTAAATATCTTGGCGCCAAACAGGGCAGCGACATAGGCTGATGTTTATGGTGCGAAATTCAAGCAGGGCCGCGACTGAGGCCGTTACTTCACAGTTGAGTGTTTGTAAGGCACTAAAATCTAATTTTTCCTACCGGCACGGGAGGGCGAATAGAGCGGGAATTGCGCGGACGCATTTGAGAAGGTAGAATGACATAGTAAGTAAAAGTAGTAAGACATATTCTTTCTTTATTTATCAAATTGTTGTTTACACAAGATTGACATAGACAAAGATATATTAAATTGAAAACGATAGAGAACGTTTTCTTTGACGAAAAGTGACAACTTGCTTTCCAGCGATTGTTTCATATAATGAAATCTATTCTACCGGCAATACAGGTTGGGACTAAGGAGTAACTGAAATATAATGCTTTAAATGTACAAATTGCTGTATACCTGAAATAAATTTATTTGTTGTTATCACCAAATATACGGTGACAAACTATAAGTTAATATACATGTTGGGGTGTTTCCCCAACACCTACGACCGCAAGTGCACTAATATTGTTCTGATCGCATCTGACTCGACACGATCTAAATGCTTTACGGTGATTACTAGAAAAAAATTGGTACGTACATCTGATTGTCCCAGCTTCCTATAACTAAAATGTTGGAATCAGGCAATTGAATGCAGCTGCTCAGCGGCATGCTTCCAATATTAGCGCTTCTTGTCTGTCTATGCTGTGGCAATGAGAATATTTTCAGTTTAGAATCGTGTCCTACCGAAGTAATCGTTTTACAATCCTCACTGACGAATAGGTGGCTGACGGTGTTCCTATGGCTGTTGAAACTCATTTTAAGATGCAGATCAGTTACAGATTTCCAGTTGTCTAAAATGTTAAGTTCATTTTTATGGTTTTCAAATCAAGAGTGTACTACGTATTCCACCTGGTTTTCTACGTCGTGTAGAGATTTATATAATAGATATACAGTTATGCCATAAAAGAATCCTTGACGATAGATACAAAATACTCAAAAGATTTATTTTTAAGTACAGACATTTTCAAAGCTATTCCTTTTTGTAACGTTGCTATCTAAGACAGAACACTAATACTCATTTTGTAGTAGTCATTATCAGCTTCAAAAAGACGGTATTTTGATATTTATTATTACAAATCCTCACCAACTTACCAAATAAAATTGGTTCCTTCTCTTGTATTTGATAAGGTTCAGTCAGAATAGGAGGACCAACCTTCCTTCGTGGATGAGGCACAGTGAAAACCTGTTTCGGAATTTGACCGAATTCCATAATTTGAACCTCCAAAGCGTGCCTATCATTGGGATCGGCTATCGCTTCTAAATCTACGTTGCCTTCGTAGCATAAATGATAAAATACTACAAGAGAACAGTTAGTGTTTAGTGACATTCAACGTAATGTAATTTTACTTTACACGACACGAAAATATAATGCTAATTTTTTAGGTGTGCAAAAATGCTGAAAAAAATTTATTTCGTTATTTTATATTGAGCCTACAATACTCACAATTATTGGCTTTAAGAGCCTCCTCGCCTTTTTGTTTGTAACCAAAAATCAGATCTATCCAATTATGCAGGTTGTTGGACACAATATCACTTTCTAAAGCAGTCTTCAAGGTTTCTACGAAATGTTTCGGACTTTCCGCCCATTGTGGAAGCTCTACATCTCCCACTTTCAAGTTGTTGTGTCTCAGCCCGAAATTTATTCCCAGGCTGTTCAACAAAAACTTTCCTGAAATAAAAAAGGACTTAAAAACGCGTTATAAATATTATGTGTGAATCGACACTTTTTAAGCAGATGTTCAGTATCGGGAGAATTCAAACTGAACTGAGTGATTTTATAGTAGTACTTACTCTAAAAAGTGACAAAAAAAATAAAAAGCAATGCAAATATTGTGTATGTTTGTGATGGATTTGTACCGTTTCCCAATTTCGCAAAACCATACCTATTATCTATGACCTAATAATGAACTAACATGTTAATTTGTCTAATTTGTCAATAAAAATAGTTGAGTTTGATTTCAATTTAACTGATGTACGACGTAAAAAAGCCAATAAAAAGTATTGTACCACATACACACACACCAAGAAATATCACATGCGCGATTCCACGAATGATAAAATTGAATGATTATATAGTATCCTCTGTAACGGAATATATGCTTATTCCGCTACCCTAAAATTTCAATTTAATTACGAATGATTTTCGATATTTGGGATTTAAGTTGCCAGTGACATCTATTCACGAATGGGTTTATTTCGTATGGTTAGCAATTTTAGGAGCGCAGTACGCTATTTTATACCTACAATTTATGAATTTAATTTACTATAGATTACTATATTTAATATTGGGTATTTCTATGGCTTGACGCTGCGTGAGTTATAGTGGTAACCACATGATATAAATTAGCCAATAATAAACCGGCAAGCATATTTTGTTCAGTGTCTTGAGTTTTAAAAGCGAGATCGTTGATCTTGTGTTGAGACGTTTGACGGGTAAGTGCTGATTTTTAATCTTGAAATATTTAATTCATCTTGCAGTTTATTTAACTAATTCTTTCATTTTTAAATACATAATTAATATTTGTTTATGATTCGTTTAGTCTTATTCGACTTAAGCAAGAATTTAGCATTGTTATATTCCATTTTTAATTAGCTAACATCTTCAATAATTTTTAATTATTGTCGTGACGTTTGGGTAATAATACCGATTTATTGGTGAATATTTGCGTCTCTCATCAATCAAATTCATGTAATTTGAAAGAGGCTTAGTCCAAATTTACGGATAACGTAATTATTTCATCGTTTAGTGGTCACGCACATTATTTTACGTATTTTCATTCAAATTGAACAGTATTATTTGGGTGAATTCTCGGAGTAAGTTCTATATATTCCTGCAAAGGTAGTAAATTGAATTTTCAGTAGAATTTCTCCGAATTTTCCCTCATAGTATTGCTGGTTTTAATATTTTTTCTTTTCAGGCTCATTTAATAAAATTTTAAATTTATTTGTTACATCAAACATATAACTGTTAGCACTTGCCCTGTCTAGTCTCAATCCTGATGTACCGAAATTATTTTGCATTTATGAGAGGTTAATCTCACATATGTAAATTTATCTGTTTTTTTATCTTTTATCTAAATTTCTATCTCGATGCGAGATAGTGATTATCTTATCTTATCTTTAATTAAATAAAAGTAATAGCAATTACTTATTTTGAGTTATAAGACTCGTTATTAGAGGTTGTACCTCCATTTTTCTATTTATTATCAAATTCAAGTTGTCTTTTATTTAGATTAACCGACAGTCACTGAATTGGAACGTTATTCCATTATTTTCTTTTGAATTTCATAGTTTAAAGTAAAGAAAAGGATATCAGTACTTAATTTTAATTTTTACTCAACTTAACATTGTAATTCAAGTTTCTGATTATATCTGCTTTAACCAGTAAATTTTCAATTTGTTGATTGCTTCCTCATGTGTTTAACAGTGTCATTGATGTTCACATGATATTTCCCTGAATATTATTTAATTAGCAATATACATTGGTCTAAGATTAGTTAATTTCTCCTTTCATGTTATAAATCCGTCGACTGACGTTGCTGTAACAAACGAGTCGAGGGGAGCCAATACTTCATGAACCAATAAGTCCTCGATAAACCCCACCAATACTAACTTGGGAACAGGCAGAAGCGATTCCATTGGAGGTCCCAATACGATCGCATGGTTACAGAATAATTGGACGAAGCTAAGTATTAGTCAGAAGATAAACATATTGTAAAGACCAACTGTATAACTTTTTTTAAATCTGTCACAATTAAATTTTTAAATCTTTCACATTAATTTTAATTTTCAATACTAAGTCAATAATTTAATCAATTATATTTGTAATTTAATTTTATAGTTAATATATAACTTGTTTTTAATTTATTTCTTTAATTTATCGCAGGATAGAGGTCGGTGAGACATTGCGAATTATAAGAGCAAATTTCTGATATTTTTTTCCTTATAGTTATTTATATTTAAGTATTCATATTCAGTTCGCATTGTCTCTAGGAACTCTGGCGGTCTGGCGCCCAAACAAATTTCTGCTAATAAAAGAGACGACCTACTCCCTGAAAAATACTGCTAAATACTGAACTCCATCACTTTCTTTAGCCTTTTGTATATCTATTGTTCAAGTATCAAGTACTACTCTGAGAACTGCACTATATGCAACCCTGTCGTCGAAGAGGTATGGGTGTCTTTATCTTTTGGAAAAACTGTTATTTGTGTCGGTTACGTTTACATTCCACCTGCTATGGGCACTGAATACTAACTATGAAACTCACGTACAAAGTGTTCTAGTTGTTGGCGACTACAACATGTATCATATTACTTGGACACAGGTAGATGACTACGGGCTAATACCTGGCAATGTTAAATCCCGAAAGAAAATTCTTTTTTGTGACACAGCCGCTTATTTAAGTTTATCTCAATACAATAAGAATCACAACTCAATATTAGATTTACGTTTTTCAAATTTTGAGCCTACTTTAATTGCAAAGTGTCATGGTCTAGTAAATTGTGACCCTTAGAAATATCATTAAACTTCAATACAATATTCGTTAAACCAACTGGAACATTTTACTATGACTTTAACAATGCGGATTTTAATCTTACTAATAATTATTTTCTTTCTTTTAATTGGGTTTCTATCTTGAATGAAACCTCAGATGTAAGCGTAGGGAATTTTTACTCAGTAGTTTTTGACTGTGTTGATATGTTAGTGCCAACAAGACAGCTTTCCAAGATGGTTTACACCTAAAAAAATCTTATATTTAAAAAAAAAATGCCCATAAAAGGTACAAACGTACAAATTCAGTTACTGACTACAACAATTTTAGTTTATTGAGAGAGCAGTGTAAAAATTTGTACAAGGAATGTTATGAACTTTATAATAGCAACACTGAATGTAATATTAAAAATAACCCTAAATCTTTTTGAAACTTTGTAAAATCTCAATCGAGTAACGGGTCAATTTAAAAAAAAAAAATGTTCCTTGGCACTGAACAAGCTGAAGAGGGGAATACTATAGCAGATCTATTTGCCAAATACTTCTCATCTGTCTTTAATCCTGCAAGTATGACCCACAAACACCACTTTAACTCAAACGGCACAGAGACACTCTTAGATCCTATAAATAACGTAACGATCGGTGCTTCTGACATTGAGAAATCACTTCCAAAATTAGACATCAGCACATCACCAGGCCCCGATGGAATTCCCAATAGTGTCCTAAAACATTGTTCACAAACTCTCTACCTTCCACTGCATCTCTTATTTAATCAGTCCCTAAGATCTGGAGTGTTTCCGGTCTCATATATCACCCCCATTCACAAGTCTGGAAGTAAAAAATGAGAAATTCAAATTACAGACCAATCAGTCTTCTCTTTGCCATCCCACAACTGTTTTGAGTCCTGCATTGAAAACAAGCTATCTGAAACTCTCCAGCACATAATAATTCCTCAACAACATGGCTTTACTTTGGGCAGATCTGTGGACACAAGTCTGTTTCTTTTTGCAAACTTTATTGCCGACTCTTTTCAAAGAGGTATGGAAACCAATGTAGTCTACATTCATTTTAGTAAGGCATTTGATATCGTAAACCACTCAATATACTGTCTAAACCATCAAGTGGTGGTGTTTCTGGACCGCTCTTATCTTGGTTAAAGTCATATCTTTGTGGCAGAAAGCAACAGGTCAGAATCGACACCTATCAGGCCCCTTTCTTACACCATCTGGTGTTCCTCAAGGATCCCATTTGGGACCCCTTCTATTTAGTTTGTTTATCAACGACCTTGGCTCACTGCTGTCCTCCGCATTCTTGCTATTCGCAGATGATATTTTTTCCAGGGTAGCTTCATCACAAGATATTATTCGCCTTCAAAGTGACCTTAACCACGTTCATGACTGGTGCGAAAAAAATTACATGAGGTTGAATTTAAATGTAAATTCTTGTATTAATCCGAGTGTTCTTAAAGAAGTAGAAGTCATTAAGAACCTTGGCGCTTATTTATTTTGCTCCCTATTACCAGCCTCACTCCGTTCGGCTGTTAAACACGAGCGCGCCATGAAAAATATCACTTTTCCGCCATATAAAATAATACACTATTTGATTCTTTAATTAGACACTTTTAGAAGACGTTTTTGACCATTAAAATATTGCGCAATTGTTTGGCTTTCCCACAAAAGAGCCCCAAAGTTCGACTTTTGAGGGGCTGAAATGTACAAATCATGACATTTATGACATCTGACGCAGGAGGATTGTTGCAATGTTGCTAAAGGTTACACCTTTTCTTACGAGGTAAAGAAACGCTAACTCAAATTCACGTATGCGTAACCAACAAGGACGAACGTAAACTAACCGAAGCTAACCTAAATTAATGTAAAAATAATTATTTATTCATATATTTGCTGTAAGTTTAGATAATTATTGGATATCATAGAAAATCGCGATTTTTTATATTTCTATGCATTAAAAAAGTAAATTTGAAAGGAAATACCTAGATCGCTGGAAACAAGATTTTCTGCATATTTTTATAATTTTGGTTAATTGGATGGATCATCTTTCGCTTAGCTGAAATACATAACTAATTTCAGACACTTCCTCAAAAACAAAATCATGAAAAAAATTCTGCGGAAATGCATCATTTTAATTTTTTCAACTCTAGATTAACTGAAATTAGTTACATGAAAACTTGTCTATGTTTTACATTCTAAATAGTTTTCTAAACATACTACCCTAAAAAAATTCTTGACTTTCATTTTTTTTTTTGAAAATATTGAAAAAAGAAGATTAGAAATTCAAGAAAAATTTTCTGCCAAAATGTATAATTTTTACTTTTCCAGTTACATGAAAACATGTTTTTACGATCTACTATGAACTACAATACGAGCTACCTACGACCATTAAATATAAACAATGCTACTACCTAGTCCTAGTGACATACTTACGACCTGTTCCAAACTACTTCACGTTACTTACGAGCCACTTCGCGCTACCTACGACTTACTTCAAGCTAGTCCGCGCTACCTACGACCTACTTCAAGCTACTCCGAGCTACCCACAATCTACTTTGAGCTAGTTACGACTTGCTCCGAGCCACTCCGCGCAACATACGACCTACTCCAAGATACTCCGAACTACCTACGACCTAGTTCAAGCTAATCCGACCTACCTAAAATCTACTCCAAACTACCCTGAGATTTCTTACGACCCTAGTTAGTTTCGTCTCGTTTTAGCAACTACGCAGTTGCTTCATGCATGCCTCAGCCATATCATTTTCATTAAGCCTTTTTCACGCAAGCCTAGGCGAAATCATTTCGGTTAGCTTGGGTTAGATTGGGTTAACTTTAGTTACTTTCGGTTAGTTTCGTCTCGTTTAAGTCATTACGCACCTTCGTGAAGGCTTGCGCAAAGCACAAGCCTTTCTTCATGCAAGCCTAGGCGAAACAATTTCGATTAGCTTGGCTTAGCTTTGGTTAGCTTGGCTTAGCTTTGGTTAGTTTGGGTTGGCTTTGGTTAGTTTGGGTTAGCTTTAGTTAGTTTGGGTTAGCCTTGAATAGTTTGGATTAGCTTTGGTTAGTTTGGGTTAATTTCGTCTCGTTTAAGCTACTACGCACTTGCGTGGAGAAAAACTTGCGCGAAGCGCAAACCTTTCTTTACGCAACCCTAGACGAAACAATTTCGATTAGCTTGGGTTAGCTTTGATTAGTTTGAGTTTTCTTTGGTTAGTTTGGGTTAGCTTTAGTTACTTTGGGTTAGCTTTCGTTAGTTTCGGTTAGCTTTGATTAGTTTTGTCTCGTTTAAACCACTACGCACTTGCGTGAAGAGAGGATTGCTAATCCAAACTAACCCAAACTAACCAAAGCAAACCCAAACTATACCAAAGTTAACCGAAGTTGTTTCGCCTAGGCTTGCGTGAAGAAAGGCTTCGCGCAAGCCTTTCTTCAGGTAACTGCGTAGTGACTTAAACGAGACGAAACTAACCAAAGCTAACCTAAACTAACCAAACCTAACCCAAACTAACTAAAGCTAACCCGAACTAACCAAAACAAACCCAAGCTAACCGAAATTGTTTCGTCTAGGCTTGCGTGAAGAAAGGCTTGCGCTTCGCGCAAACCTCTCTTCACGCAAGTGCGTAGTGGTTTAAACGAGACGAAACTAACCAAAGCTAACCGAAACTAACTAAAGCTGACCCAAACTAACTAAAGCTAACCCAAACTAACCAAAGCAAACCCACTACTAATCAAAGCTAACCCAAGCTAACCAAAATTGTTTCGTCTAGGGTTGCTGCCTCGTTCCTGCAAGCCTAGGCGAAATAATTTCGGTTAGCTTGGATTAGCGTTGGTTAGTTTGGGTTCGCTTTGGTTAGTTTGGGTTCGCTTTAGTTAGTTTGGGTAAGCTTTGCTTAGTTTCGGTTAGCTTTGGTTAGTTTCGTCTCGTTCAAACCACTACGCACTTGCGTGAAGAGAGGATTGCGCGAAGCGCAAGCCTTTCTTCTTCACGCAAGCCTAGGCGAAACAATTTCGGTTAGCTTGGGTTAGTTTCGGTTAGGTTTGGTTAGTTTGGGTTAGCTTTGGTTAGTTTCGGTTAGCTTTGGTTAATTTCTCACCACTACGCATTTGCGTGAAGAGAGGAAACAATTTCGGTTAGCTTTGGGTTTGTTTTGGTTAGTTTGGGTTAGCTTTAGTTAGTTTGGTTTAGGTTTGGTTAGTTTACGTTAGCTTTTGGTTAGTTTCGTCTCGTTTAAGTCACTACGCAGTTGCATGAAGAAAGGATTGCGCGAAGCGCAAGCCTTTCGAAAACGGCAATCTCACTTTGCGCTCGAAAAACACACAGAACTTTTTCTACAGCCGCATTTTTTAAAACTAAATCCAGATTTTTCTCTATACTTATTCTGAATTTTGCAAATGACTGTCAGTTTTGACAGATTATATTCGGGCTTCGGGCATATTTAGAACAGGAGTGCCAGCAACAAACTATAACAAACGCACGACTGTCATTTATTTTCCTTCGGTTTCCATGACCATTCATAGCACACTCGACGGTAAAAGTGAGCAATTTCTTTTCCATGTTCGCGCTAGAGCGCAAAATAAGGATCCAGAAGGCTGTAGAAAAATAACTATTTCTGGATTGGCCTATAGCAAACGAAAAATAATAGGAAAATTATCCAAATACAGGTTTAAGTTAAATTATGATATGTAAAAAAAACTAATTTTCTGGAAAATAAGCCATGTGAAAAATTAATATATTTCACTTCACGCATAACCCTTCGCTCGCTCCGTTCGACTCGGGGGTGTAACGAACAAGAACTAACCCAAGCTAACCCAAAATAATGTAAAAAATAAATATGGTTCACTTCACTTATGGTCCTCCGCTCGCTTCGCTCGCTCCAGGGGCAACCAACTAGGACTGACCCAAACTAACCCAAACTAAGCCCAAGGATTAACGAAAACTAACCGGAGCTGACCCAATTTAATGTGAAAAATTAATATATTTCACTTCACGCACAACCCTTTGCTCGCTCCGCTCGACTCGGGGGCGTAACGAATAAGAACTAACTCAAGCTAACCCAAAATAATGTAAAAAATAAATATGTTTCACTTTACGTATGGCCCTCCGCTCGCTTTGCTCGCTCTGAGGGCAACCAACCAGGACTAACCCAAACTAACCGAAGCTAACTCAAATTAATGTAAAAATAAATCACTTCTCTGGTTAATCGTCCTTTAGAACGATACTTTTTTTAGCCGATTTTCGCTAAAAGAAACTTAAGCCAGAGGATTAACCAAAACTAACCGGAGCTAACCCAATTTAATGTGAAACATTAATATATTTCACTTCACGCATAACCCTTCGCTCGCTCCGCTGGACTCGCGGGCGTAACGAACAACAACTAACCCAAGCTAACCCAAAATAATGTAAAAACTAAATATGTTTCACTTCGCGTATGGCCCTCCGCTCGCTTCGCTCGCTCCGGGGGCAAATAACTGCGACTAACCCAAACTAACCGAAGCTAACTCAAATTAATGTAAAAATAAATCACTTCTCTGGTTAATTGTCCTATAGAACGATACTTTTTGTAGCCGATTTTCGCTAAAAGAAGCTTAAGCCCAAGGATTAACCAAAACTAACCGGAGCTAACCAAATTTAATGTGAAAAATTAATATATTTCACTTCACGCATAACCCTTTGCTCGCTCCGCTCGACTCGGGGGCGTAACGAACAAGAACTATCCCAAGCTAACCCATAATAATGTAAAAAATAAATGTTTCACTTCACGTCTGGCCCTCCGCTCGCTTCGCTCGCTCCGGGGGCAACCAACTAGCACTAGCCCCAACTAACTCAAATCAATGTAAAAATAAACCACTTCTCTGGTTAATTGTTGTAAGTTTAGATAGCTATTGGATATCATAGAAATTCGCGTTTTTGTATATATCTATGCATTAAAAAATAAATTTGAAAGAAAGTAGATCGGTGAAAAACCAAATTTTCTGCACATTTTTATAATTTTGGCTAATTGGATTATAACCAATCCTAAAGCGCGCTTTTCTTTTAGTAGTTAAATTGGGTTAGTTTTGGTTAGTTTTAATTAATATGAGTTAGTTTCGGTTTGCTTCCGTTAGTTTGGGCTAGAATCGGTTAGGTTTTTTTTAGCTTGGGTTGGTTTTGGTTATCTTTGGTGAATTTTGGTTAACTTGGGTTAGTTTTGGTGAATTTTGGTTACCTTGGGTTAGTTTTGGTTAGGTTCAGGTAATTTGGTAAAGAAAGCAAGGAACGTACGCGAAGCGCACGTCTTAACTTCTCACACACTTTAGGCCTTACGCGAGATAGATTATGTGATTGACTCAAGTTATTTTCCTGTATTTATTTTTCATTAAAACAATATTTTTATTGCAGATGGATGTATATTTATTTTTTAAACAAATATAACCACTTCATAATTATTGGTTAGAGCCTCATTATAATTTTACCAAAATTGTTACAAAAATATGCATAAAATCTTGTTTTCGCTGGTTTTTCTTTCAAATTCACTTCTTTAATGCATTAGAAAAGCTACAAACGTAAAATATCGAAAATTTCTATTTTTATCCAACTGTGACCTTAGTTTGGGTTAATACAATACATAAAAGCGAATGGTACGTTTCATTGTGTGTATTTGTATCATTCACCTGAATAAAAGAGAAAAAACGGCAATCATTGTGCACCATTTTCAATAATGAATTTTCGTAACAAATTTACAGTGAAATTTTTAAAATGAAATCTGGCAACAGTGAGCTTGTGACAAATTAAACATTGAAGTTTTGGCTACTGACACCACTGACAGTTACAAGAAGGAGAATGGTTGCTAAACTGAAAAATTACCAGAAGTCTTTTCGATACGCAAAATAGTGTCGAAAAGAAGCTCTTTTGCTGACTGGTTGCTATGATATTAAGAAAATTGTTCAATGTCAAAGCTCACTAGCAAAAATTTCGACACCGATTTGAATGGGATTCCTAATAATACAGACGTCAAAAGTGACAAGATGGCCGTCCAACTTTTGATCGCGAATAAACTAACGTTTTTCATTAAAAAACGTGCGAAATAGAAAAAATAGTATAAAATACACGTTTTAAAAGACATTTAGCGCACTCGCACGTTAGGAAACTCCCCGCAAGCGGGTCGTTTCCTAATTTCGTGCTCGTGCGATAAAATATGGTCTTTTAAAACTAGTATCTTAATATACTATTGAAAAACACAGCTAACAACTATCGTAACGAAAACGCCGAGCTGAATCTGAATAAGCAATAAACAAACCGGCTGCCTTGTCAGACCGGGGTCACCAGTCAACGTCACGACCTCCGCCACACCCGCGCGACCACCCGCCCGTAAGCTGCTCAACGAGGTAACCTATTAGAGTTAATGCGCCTTGGAAGTTGTCTACGTTAGTTTTAAATTGAGAATTCGAAGTTTTCAGGATAAGGTGATATAGGCATCAGAGTAAAACAGTTCTTCAAACCAAGTACAAGTACATCTATTATTTTAAAGAGTTTACCTGCGATTTCAATTAAAAAGAATTACTTTACTGTTTTAAAATTCTAATATATCAGTGAAAAAAATCTAAAATCGTAAACTATAAACTCTAAGTGGGTTTAATTAAACACGGGGGTTAAAGTATTTTTTGTTTCAATTTAAGGCTACTTGTTTACTTCGAATAAAGATATTATCTTCATGTGAAAGCACAAGTATTCTAAAAATATAAATATTTTTATGTGTTGTGCAGAAGTGAATCATCAAGTTTGAGTTGCCTCAATGAATAAAGGGCTTTAATGAGGCGACGCTAGCGTATACAAATTTATAGACAGACACTGAGTGATACTGAACGTCACATCGATCATCAAAGTCTTAAACGGATCGCCCGAAAACAGTTGACCCAAAACACCCGCATACAGTGTGAATTTGATTTTTGTAGGTTTTTGAGTGTCGTGCAGGAAGCAATACTCAAACCTAGATTTGGTCGAATATTAGTCGAAACCAATTACAATCGGTTTCATACGTTGTGGGCCTCTTCATGTTGGACCACTGTAGATGGTTCGCATGACCCAATATCGACTTTTCATGGTAAGGAGATGGATCTCTTCAATATTGTTTTTCCTATACGTAAAATAAATCCCAAAAGGAAATCTAAAAATTCCTGGTTTACAAAAGGGCTTAAAACTTCCCCAAAATCTGCGAGCACTACATCTAATCAGAAAGTTGTTTGTCAGGTTTGTCCAGTTTTTCATATCTATTTCAACAAATACCGCTACTTATATCGTTATCTAATTAGAATAGCTAAAGAGAAACTCTATTCAAATCGTCTAATTACCACCCAGGAATGCTGGCACATCATCAATGACATCCGGCAAAGGAACAACCGCCGCTTAGCACCACTTGCTGAGATCACCCCCAGTGATTTGAACAATTTCTACTGAAGCTATCGGCAGCAGAGCCTTCAGTTTCAAGATCCAATGGTTTACTTATCAGGGGTAAATACTCCGAATTCATTTTACTTCTTACCAACCGAACTCACCGAAGTTAAGCAATCACTGCTATCGATTAAAAACAAGAATATAAGAAGATGAACTTTCTGCCAAAATTTTCCTCAATATGCCTGATGATGTGTTTTTGGTCTTAGCCCAAGCAGTTAACCGACAGTGGGAATTGGGTGCTTTTTCACCTTGCTTAACTACAGCCAAGGTCATTCCCATCAATAAGGAGGGAAGGTTGAATAATGTATCCAACTTCAGGCCAATCTCTCTGCTATCCACTTTATCAAAAGTCAGTGAAAAGCCGGTAAAGACACGTGTGCTTTCCTTTATTTATTCAAACCGGATTCTAAGCAAACATCAATTTGGTGTCCGAGACAAAGTCAGTACCAATGATGCTGTGTATCATCTACTGCAGCAATTATACACTGAGATGAATGATGGTGGAACTTCTGCTGTTGTCTTTTGTGACCTGTCAAAGGCTTTTGACTGCGTCAGCCCTGATATTTTAGTTCAGAAGCTCGAACGTTATGGCTTTAGAGATTATAGTTTGT
Source organism: Pissodes strobi (assembly GCA_016904865.1). NCBI lineage: Eukaryota > Metazoa > Arthropoda > Insecta > Coleoptera > Curculionidae > Pissodes > Pissodes strobi. The sequence goes on along the minus strand of MU184798.1, from coordinate 71,143 downwards.
CCTGGCTTTCTTCCTTCCTTACGGGTCGTCGCCAGCGTGTCATTATAGGGCCTACATTATTAGTTCATTGGATGAGGTCTTCCTCAGGACTCAGCCTTTCTCTCCTATTTTATTTCTGCTTTACGTCAATGATCTTGCAGGGCTTCGGATTAGTGGTCAATTCACCATCTTTGCAGATGATACAATCATTTTGTGGTATGTTCAGGATGCTATATTACTTCATAAAACCATATTGCAGGATCTTGAGAGAGTGGAATTATGGTCCGATTGCAATCAGTTGACTTTAAATCCTACAAAGTCAAAACTCATATCCTTCAAGGGCAATTTAATACATATATCAGAGGGTAACTCTCAGATTGTATGTACATCTGAAAGCAAATTCCTTGGCATTATCATATATAATAATCTGAGGTTCGATACTTATATCAAGACCATAGCCAATAAATCTCCTGCCTGTTTTTCAATCAGGGTGGCTGTTCATGAGCTTGGGTCAGATATTGAAAGGATGGTGTATTTTGCACTCTTTGAATCGCATTTTCATTACGGAATACCTTTTTGGGGAAATGTAAGCAGTTACCTAATACAAATGCTGCTAATCATTGAAAAAAAGAGCTATCCGGTTTTTTTGTAAGGCTGGACCTCTTGATTCATTTCGCCCTCTATTTCTTCGTCAGAAAATAATGACTTCCTTGCCTATATATCCATGAAACTGCTTACTTTATCTTTAAAAGTCAAGATAAATTTTTGGTGAATAATTCTACGTACCCAAGCAGGAATCAAATTATACTTAGACGTCTCCAACCATCTTCTACCTTGACAAGGAAGTCTATATTTTACGAGGATATTCATATATTCAATCACCTTCCTCAAAGCGCAAGGGAATCTACATGCCTTTCTCAATTTAAAAGAAGGGTACTCCCTAAATGAGTACTTTGCAGACTCTTTCGAGATGGCATGGGCACATAGTGGATCATTTTGTATTGTAAACATTTTTTATCTTATATGTATTATTTGTATATTTATCAAATTTAACTTATGCTGACTTTCACAACTATTTTTTTTTCTTTATATAATATATAATGTTATATGTTATATTTCTCTCTCTCTATCTATGTTAAGTATTAGACTTAGGACCGCTTTGTTAATGGCATATGTAATGTTTAAACAATAAAGCATATTTGATTAATTGTACTCACCTTCCTGTGAAGTATCATAAAATTCAGGAATCAGTTCCTTAAAGTCAGACATGTTGCTGAAACAGTTCCTATAGGCGTCGGCTATGGAATTAAACATTCTGTCGGGATGATCGAACCGTCCACCTTGCATACAGAGCACGTAGTGAGGATAGAGTCTCGCCAGGTAATACAAAACAAATCCAGGTGTCGAATAGTGGGATCCGTAAATGAATTTAGGAGCTGCCATCTCGTTGTAGCTAAAAAAAATATTGTTTGTTCAAAGGTTCGTTTAGGTGATTTTTTGCCCTCTATTTTAATTTATAAGAACTTAACTTTAATTACATGCTTAATGTTCTAACTATCGTTAATTTTAGTTGTTAACTGATTCCGGACCTGAGGTGCTCAGTAGTTGGGCCTTCTTGCCTTTAAATTAATGTCTTAGCTCTTGCTGATACTGTCACAGACTTGAGCCTGTTTGTCGATGGCACGTCGATCCTACACCAAGAACGGAATGATGTCTGAATTTATAAGAACAAGCATCTTGCTAAATTTAGCTCATGCCAAGGAGAAAAGTGATTGCAAATGAACTTTATCTCATCACCGGCAGGGTTAAAGTTATTGCATTTAAGTGGGAAGTTGATCACGTTAAAGTGAGGTGAAGTGGAAAGTTTATAAGGTATTAGCCTTATCTCACATGGTCTCCCAATGAATTTGGTGTTGATGAGGCAAAACTAATTGAAGAAGTGCAATATCATTATTTGTTGAAATGACGCTCAAGGATTTTCCCAGAGGAGTAGGGTCAGATGCCGTTGCTACATTTGCGGTCAGAGTGATATTAGCACACTTGAGGTCTGTGAGGATTATTTGTAGGCTTTACAGGTAAAAGGAATAGCGGAACGAGGCTGACAGATGCGGTCAACTAATTTGTATTCGGTACTCGACCAAGGGCAATTGGCCTAAACTCTTATTGTGCAAACAACCGAGTTAAATAATTGGTCAGAACAAGAACCCCAAAAGCATACACCATATCGTAAATGGCATTCGATGAGTGCAAAATATACATTTCTTACAATGGCAAGTTCCAATTCATACACTAGACAATTTAATATTCAGATTATATACATGCTGATCAAATTTCAGTCTTTCATCAATATAAATCCCCAAAAAACTTGTTCACCTGTACTCCAGTCATCAAAGCAGAATCAAGGACATTGCATCTAAACATCATCAGGTGAGTGTTTGCTACATTCAACGTCAGACAGTTTGCATCACACCATTCCTTATTTTCAGACAAATCTCCCACTCACAATTTTTCCCAAGCAAGCAGGATCATTCCCACTCCAAAGCACCGTGATATCGTCTGCAAACATTGTAAATTTTCTCGAGATATTTAGGGCCGAAAGATCATTTAGTAAACTAAGAATAAGAGGGGGCCCAAGACAGAGCCCTGTGGGACACCCGATCCGACACTCAAGAGCTCCGATCCCCTGTTCCCCACAATGACAGATTGGACACGGTTAGATAAGTAGGAAGTAAACCAAGACAAAGCCACACCTCTGATACCATAAAATTCCAATTTTCCAGCAATACTCTGTGATCCACATAATCAAATGGCTTGGACAGATCACAGAATACCGCCGCAGCACCGTCACTGTTATTCAGATGCAGGTAAAGAGTCTCCAAGAATGAGAACATGGCATCGCTGGTGTTCCTTGATGCGAGAAATTCGAATTGCGCCTCACTTAACACACCCACAAGCCTTTCAACTATCTTGGCACTTTAAACCTTATTATTGAACGTTTCGTTTTGATATCGGTCAATTGAGCTCAATTTTCCTTATTTGGTGTGGCTATATTTATTTCTATATATTTATTCAGTAAATCCCTTTTAATTTAGCCTTTTGACGACATTTTGGAAGTCTTCTCTATATTCCAGCTGCCAAGGGAATAAGCTAAGCGTTGTTGTTATTGTTACATATTTAAGCAATAGTAACTTGGTAATATTAAAATATTCTTTTAAAGAGATAACTCCTCCTTTTAATTGGCATAGAGGTAATTTATTGAGATTTTTATATAGTAATTAGCAATGTTAATTTATTGATCAGAGACTTGCTAAAGTACCATAACTAGTGCTACTTTTTGATTTGAAGTTTAATCACAGTGAGTACTAGGCCTAAATCGTTTAAATGATACTTGATTGTTGTAATTTCAGTGTTAAAGTGTCAAGATGAAACTTAATTAACATAGCAATTGATAAATTATAAATGGAACATTAATTACCACTTGTGGCGTATATAGGTCAGCTTAAATTATTTTAGCATAATATTAACCATCAATAATCAGAAAATCTTCTAAATTTTAAGAAAGTTGGTTGTTCTACCCAAGCAGTATTTTTTAAATAAACTAGTTGTTTGTATTTCTGGTGTTTATTTTGGCAACTGTATTTAGGCTATAATTCAATCTCCTCCTATTTTTTTTACTCTTTTTCACAGAGTATTTTTTCTAAATTTTATTATCCGATTTTCAGACAGATAAAATTTCTAATAAATTTCGTACAGTAAGACTTTAGTGGCTCCCGCTCTAACTGCCATAAACGTTAACCCACGCCTTTAAACAGAATAAAATCACAAACGACTGAGTGAGCTAGGCATATGAACCAGTTGAAAGCGCAATTGGCGAATAAGGTTGGTTACAACAGTTGAGATAACCTACCATAGTTACGCCGTGTAGACAGCCTACCCCGGTTTGTTGCGGCTTCAAGATTACCGCAAGAAACATTCACACTACATAGCACAGCTTCGTGATCGGACAATCCCGCGCCCAGAACAGAACACGTAACATTGTCGGATCCCATATTTGTACACAATGGTAGCACTAAAATTGGTTATATGCGTTGGATCCCCCACATGCATGGTCATATTAAATGATTCCAATAGATTCGAGACCAAGAGGAAGTCAGGGTGATTTTTATTCATAAAATTCATATTAAAGTCTCCCGCCAAAACGACACGTGCATGCAAGGGAATACCAGAAATGAGCGTTTCCAACCTAGAAATAAATGTACCGACCTCAGCAGTTGGACGTCGATATAAACAAATAAAATATAAATAAGACGAATGTACCATCGAAAACTCAAATTTCAACTCAACACTCAAATGCTTAGGCTTCGAATACGCCTCAAACATCTAGTAACTCGTTATTTAGTAATATCGTGGTGCCTCCATGAATGGAATTCGGCCTAGAGTATCTTGATAGTACACAACAGTTAGTCAAAGCGAAAGTTTTATGATCATTAAGCCAATGTTCTGTTATCAACAGTATATCCGGGCAATTGATGCTCTCTAGAAAGAGCAGCAACTCATCAATTTTATTTCTTACTGATTAAATGTTGAGAAGCAAGAGCGTGATTTCGTGACCTCCATTCATGCTAAAAACCCCTGATTAAGACTAACAAATTTTGTGCAATGGAATTATTCCTTGATTTTTTGCATGAATTTAATACAATGAACAGTTTGTATAACCTAAACCACAAACTGGCCAAATGTACCCTAAGTTTAATAATTTTTGTCTTAAAGCCTTCACTTGATCCTGAACAACTAAAAATTGATACAGTTTTCTTTTCAATAAGGCGTGTGTCCTCCATGGACTCTTCTTACAGCAGCTATCCGTTTCTCCATGCTTCTGATGAGGCTGTAAATCACCTCTGAGGCAGATTCTCCTAAATCTCCACCAGAGCAGCTCTTCACTGAACTCCAAAAAGTCAGGACCTTGATCGTATCTCTAGCATGTACGAGACATTTTCGATCGGATTAACATCTGGGGAGCATACAGACCAACCCATTGTTGCTCATATGTAGCGATCTGCATTTAAAGTGCCATCAATGTTTGCCAACTCTATCCGTGCCCATAAAACATCCCATTCCAGATCATAACTGAACCTCCACCATATGAAACAGTGGATGTAAAATTGAGTTGTTCATGTGCGATGATATTGTGAACTACTAAAATGCATAAACTACTAAGTAAATATCACCCTGTCCTAAGTTTGATCTTGAACTTTGGAAAATATTATATAAACATTAAAGACAAATTATAGACAACGCGAGCAGTTAAGACAAGCGATTATAAACCTTAAACGTGCGACGATCAGCACATTTTATTATATAAATAATACGCTAACGAACCATCAGTTCGGCAGACTTTGTTTATTTCTCACCTAAACCACTTCCCTGCAGAGCACATGTTCGTGGGGTTCTAACCTACAACCTTATTCCCTATCCAAACCTGAGTTTCGCAGTACACATGTACGTGGGCTTGGGGGTTGTCTACCTACAGCAGTAAAAGTCGAATCTACGATCAATTTGTCAAAGTTCTGGGAAAGATAATTTCCAAAGTGGAATCTGTCAAGTAGTTAAAGTGCAGTGTAAACTTTGCATGAACTTAAGATAAAGTTAACCATAAATAAAACACAACAAAGCTCTTAAGAAAACCATATTATAAAACAGTGAGTAAAGACCTATAAACAATTCAAAAATATGCCTCAATCGAAAGAACATGCGCACCTTAGTAATCGTCAATCGAGTATAGTGTAGACTCATTAAGTTTTTGACCAATAGACGTTGTCACTGTTTTCTCATTAAGTCTTTGACCAATAAAGGTTGTTATTGTTAACTAAAGTGCTTTCTTTATCATCTGTTCTCACCTGACGTAGATCCATCCCGAATCTAAGCTATACAACCTGCTCGTCAACCAAGGCGTTTGAGTTAATAAAAAAATAGGCCTTCAAATCCGCTTCATTGAGCCTTTTTCTAATGGCACGGCGACTTGTTCTTGGCCCACGTACTTCTTCCAGTTCGTTTCTTGTTTGAGGTGCTATTCGATGCCCGTTTAGTAGCGTTTACAACACTACGATTCTGTCATCTTTACTCATGGTTGACCATTTTCTATCTTGAACTGATCTCGCCACATAGTCTCCCGTTTGCCTCCAACTTCTTAAATTGTGGTAGGTCGTGCTTTTGACTTTGATTCCAACATATCAGCAACATCATTGTAAAATTTACCATTTTCAATAAACGCCACAGCTCTCACATCAGTAGCCCCATTATGGTTTTTCTTTCAAAATCAGGAGGATGGATGTTGAAGACAGCCGTCGAACAGTACTTCAAACAAAAAACTAACTGAAACAAGTACGCGGAACCAGAATAGGTAAACGTACTACTAGAAGAAGAACCAAAGAGCTGGATTGAAAGACGGTTAATCGCAATTTTTCCCCTTCAAATTAAATTAAGATTGAAAATATACATGTTTTTAAACTCTGTATTTTCCCTAATAATTGAGCTATGAAAGTACAAGTAAAAGATCATTTGATATCATAAAACGTTTTCAAATGTCAGCAATTCTCTCCACAGGGTGTCTCAAAAATTACTGAACACATGATACTGAGATAACCCGCCTATTTAAAATGTTGTTTCATTAGACCTTATACATTCGGTTTTGGGACACCCTATATATATGTAAAGAAAGAAAAAGATAAAAACAAGTCATAAATTAAAGCTGAGTTTTGCGAGGTTTTTTGGAGGCGATCCGAAAGCTCGAGAACGGAGATAGATAGTCGAAAACCGGCGCAGTGTACGGTCTATTTTGGTGAATTGGTTTGCTTCTGTGCTTTAACATGCCATTACAGGTCAGTAAAATTTATAATATTGTTATTAACGTAATTTGTACAAGTATTTCTTTTATTATCATGTCTAATTCATATTTGATGGCATAACCTGTGTACATATTTATTGAAATCGTTTTATGATGTGAACAACACTGCTTTAAATGAAAACAGAAAATGTATTATTTGCTGTCTTTTCGTGCCAGGATTTTAATTTTAGTATGACTGAGAGTGTCGCGAGGGCCTTGATGAATCTACTAACCATTTCCTACGCTGACGGGAGAATATCCTAGTTATAAATGTAATGATCATTCTAGAGATATTGGCACAATTTGCAACTAAATAGCTGGGTAGCCTCCATAATCCAGGACCTCAGTACCTTCTATCGGCGTCTGGCTAACTAACAGCACACCTTCAGTTTTAAATGTATTGTTACAAGTGTGGAACTACGAATTGTGGCACGGGAGACAGCAATTTAATTTTTATTATACTAATAAATGTTATACAGCATAATTTGGTTAGTAATTTAGATCGAGGGTTTCTCTGCCGTACTCTTTCCCCTCGTGAATTACAGGCGGAGTCCGGCATGTTTTTCTCTAATAATTTGACACGTTTTCTTTAGTAAATTGGGCGTATTAGGAATCTGTGGTTTAGTTTACATGACGCACCTTACCCTCAAATTTCCCTAATTTTGTTACCGTCGAGCGCATTATGAGTAAGTAAAATTATACAAGATATAATAACACAACGTAGGTATTGGTCTTCTTTTTAATCTATTTTGACGATTATTGGCAAAATAAAGACAAAGCAAAACTTATCTCATTCAACTATGTTGAACTGACCCGGGTAGGTTATACTACAATACTTTCTTTCCGCTCTGATAAAAAGACGAATCGTTCAAAAATGTTAATAAGCCAACTGCATTTCTAAAGAATCAGGCTGCAATTAAAAAAACATCGGAATTAAATGAATGGTTCTAGAGAAAATTGATATTAAACTTAAGGACAATTTTGCTAGTTCGCCCAAATTTGCGGATGTGTGTAGTAACCTACTAAACTTTCGGTTCAGTTTTATGAGAATTTCTAATGATATACGATTTCGAGAATGAAATTCTTCTATTCCACTCTACTTACCGGTCTAGGAGTCGTTTCAATCTGTCCGGGTTCAAGGCGCCCACAGGTTTCGACAGATCTCGATAATTTTGGGGATCTTCCAAATTCAACTCTTTACTTGTATAATTTGATATAATCCATGGAAAGACGGGATACTGCGTGAGATCGTTTACAGTTCTGTCACCTAAACTAGAAAGAAAATATTTGTGGAAACAGAACAAGTATAGAACGGCATTTTAATAAGCGATAGTTATCGAACATTAACACTTCCATGGCAGAAGTTAAGTTTCATCACCGTGATATTCGTAAAATCCTCAAAGAACTAGATACGCAATACCTGCCATCGTGTTAAAGGACTGTGCCAACGAAATAACACCCATTTTTCCCCGTCTTACCGAAAAGGGATTTACCCATCTTACTTGGAAAGTCGCTCAACGGGCAACCTGTTCCAAAAAAGGTAAGAAAACCACGCCCTCAAACTATCGCCCAATTGCCTTACTTCCAATAACCTCCAAAATCATGGAACGTGCAGTCAATCAACAACTACTCAAATACCTCGAGACCAAGATTATTGATGCGTTCCAGATGTGGTGCTGGAAACGCATGTTCCGAATTCCATGGACGGAGCGCAGATCGAACGAGTCGATCCTTAGAGAATTGAACAATAAGAATAGACTCTCCTCCGTTTGTCTTGCAAGCATCCTGAGGTTTTTTGGACACATTACACGGAGATACGATAACAGTCTGGAGAGATTGATAGTTTCGGGAAACGTAGAGCGACGAAGGTTCAGAGGACGCTCACCAACCCGATGGATTGATCAGATTCACGAGGTCACCGGCACTTCGTTTTACGGAACTGTAAATAGAGCCCGGAATCGAAGTCAATGGAGAGCACTAACAGCACAAGTTTTCAATGATCACGATTCTCAGCAATGAGAGAGCGACTGGAGAAGAAGAAAAACAAGATATGTTAAAAATACTCTATATTTCTTTAGTAAGATCACAACTAGAAAACTGTAGTCGTGTTTGCTGACCTTGTTTCAATGTCAATATTGATAAATTAGATTGGGTCCAAAGAAAATTTGTTAGGTATGTGGCTTTTAAAAAAAGACTATGCAACTCTGGAAGGGGAAATTTGTCTCAAGACTTTAAGCAAGCGTCGAGAACGTAGACATATTGTTTACACACATACAGTTTTGCATGGCTTAGTTTCAAGCTCCGAGATTTTAAATCAATTAGAACTTTATGTACCTCCTAGCCTAGACCATTAAGAGATTGTAACACATTTAGATTACATCAGTGCAAAACATTGTATACTGAGAATTCTCCCATAAATAGGCTTATGACAAATGCAAATAAATTTAAAGGTGACATAATCGTAATAGCAAATAAAATCATTTAAAAAATACTTCTAACATTGTCAATGTAGTTCGTTAGATTGGGCCCGATTGAAACAGGATTTTCTGTTTTTTTTCTTTGATTTGGTTTTTAACTGGAACAATATCTGGTGTAACGTACATGTAAATTGACTATTTGCATTTTCTAGTATAACAATTGTGTAAAAGACAAATCAAATCTTTGAAAACTGTCCTGCGGGAACTAAGAAAGAAATTTATTCCTTGAAATACAGGAGCATATTATGTAAGAGCATTTTGAGATCGATAAAGAAATCATTAAAAGATCTTCCAAATGATGATAAAGGATCAGTTTGTTCTCTTGTTTTTGATGAAATTGATATCAGAAAAAAAATTACTATAGAGGTGATAAATAGTTTGGACATGATGATTGAGAAGTTCCTTACAAGGTGATAGGGTAGAATTAGCAGCGGAATTCATGCTTGTATGTATTAAAGAAGCATGGTGTAACAATCATTTGGATATGCTCGTTCCAATATCAGTAATTTTGAATTTTCTGTAACAATTCGCGGTTAAATATCCAAAAACAATTAATTTATTTTCTCACATTCGCACACTTCAATATAATCTAGCACACCATTGGAATTATTTTTAATGTAATTGAATTGTCTACGCTACTGGGCTGCAGGCATACATTAAATATGGTTGCCGGTATCTTGAATTTAATATGAAAAGTTGGCGATGTAGATAGGCAACTAGCAATGCATCTCTAATTTTACTGTTTTCTTTAGTTTGTGATGCCGGACATACACAATAGCCAATATATTTGTCGAAACATTTGGCGAATCATTTGTGTACAATTATGGCAACCACACAATGGACGTATTGTCAAAATGTTTGTGGACGGCACGAAAGACTTGCTCGAATCCTTTTGATTTGTCAAAGTTTGCCGAACACCGGCAAACTTTGCCAAACCGCGGCCAACCCCGACAAACAGACCTCACACACATTCGTGTTGGCCGAGGTTTGCCAAACTTGGCCAAATGTGTATGCCCGGCATAACATAACTAAGTGCTTTGTTTTGACAGTTACATAATTCTGAATGTCTTGTGAAGGAGATTTGATCGAGATTTTGCAGAATTTTCTAATTAGGAAGTGAGTTCATGTTTACTTGCTTGCGGTGTTTGAATTTGACCTCGTGTCGACTCGGATATTGTAGGTTGATTTCGTGTGCATCCTGCGGAAATCAGTTTTTGTGAGTCTGGGTGAATAAAACCGATGGTAGCTGAAGCACGAGTCCCTTTTGATTAGACCTTCAGGCCTAAAAGATGATAGGCGGTGACGGAGGCGTCAAAGATGTTTTAGCTAGGCTGGATTGTAATAATCTTTGACTCCATGGCATTTTAGTATGGATTAACCGACACCTGAAGGAGAGCCGACCAACAGGTAATTATTTGAGTGATGGCGAGTTTCTTTAGCAGCACGAAGAGGCCATTTTGATACGTCTAATGTTCGTTTTATATAATTTCAGGGTCTTAATTCTACTTTGAAATCTACTCTTAACTCTACCTAACTCTACTCTAATTTCAATTCTACTTTAATGGAATTTGAGCTGGTTTGAGGAGAGTGAGTAATTTCAATTCACATGGGCGGATGAGGAGACTATAGGAGAGGATCGGGAGATACCAGGACGCAGTTCCATTCCTAAAATCGTAGCCTGGTGGGTAGCAATGTAATTGTTGATTGGGAACTGAAATTAAATGGTCGGAATGACTCCGTGGTTATGAAACCACTCTGCTGAAGAAGCGTTAGGAGCCCTGAGCATTATCGTCTGGAATTCCATAAAGATAAGTGATCCTTTTTAGAAATGTTTGCACAATTCCTCATTATATGATTTTTTTAACAGAAAAACCAACATTTCGAAATTTAACTTTAAGTATCTTTAACCTATCTCATTTACCTTACCTTTATCGTATCATTAATTAATCTTGTACATTTATCTTATTGTACAGTTATCTTACCGTATCTCAAAACGAGATTATATATCTTTAACTTTAAGCTTCGTAACTTGGACTTTTATCTGATCAATCAAAATAATTATATTTAGTAAGTACCTACTATATATTATAGTGATTAAATACTCTGTACATACTCGGTATTAATCTTTGGAAATTTCCATTTATAAGTTTTTGTAAACTATACTTTCTTAATTATCCTCGTAATTATCTTTACTCTAGTTACTACATAACAAGTAGTGATATTAATTGGCTATATTTAATTTTTTTCAAGGGTAAGCCTTAAATTTAATATAAATTGAATTTCTCTCAGAGACGTCTGTTAGATTTTACAATTATCTCCCGATTTTGAAATTTTTTCTAATTAGAAGATGCGATCGAAGTTCGATACCTTTACATTGATTTGATTTTGCTCGATTCTGAGAATCATTTTGATCAGAGTTAATTTGGTTGATTATGTAATGAAATATTCTTGACTTATTAGTGGGCTGATTGTAATTTATAGGCTATTAGCTTATCAGGACCATTAATTTTAAATAGGGTCGTAAGGAAAATTTCATATACCGTACTCTAGGATCAGTTCATGTAAAATATTGCTTATTTTACCTTACTTATACAGATTGTTAATTGGTAGTTGGAATTTTTATTCAAATGTAAATTTGAAAGATACTCAGGAGAGTCAAAGATTATTATTAAAAATTGTTAGGAAAATATATCTTTTATTTCTTGCGTTTACTTTCCTTACATCGGTGTCTTATTATGGATAGTGTAATCTGACAATTTCGGTCTACTTTAGACCTGGCGCCCATACTTAATTGAATTTTCAGAATTCGAACTCACACCCCTAGTGCCACCGCAATAAGACATATCTGAGCAGCGACAGAGTAACTCAAGGAACATTTAACTCCTACTTTTATTTATCCAAACAATTTCAATTAAAATCAAAACAACAATTTAAAAATTAAAAAATAAAAGCGGAAGAGATGAAAATGTTATAATGGGTATTACCAACAGGCTACTTTTTTAATTTATTTTTATGTTCGGCACACACACACACAAAAGACGGTGGACGTTGGATTTGAAGCGCTGTAAGTTGTAATTTTCGGGAAAGACGGTACTCGGAAGCCCATTCCAGCGCGAGGCAGTTCTCCAGACAAAGAAGACGAGCAACAGCGATGTCCTAGGTGTTCGCAACTGAAGCGTATGTTGATGAACAGCTTGCGTCTGACAGGTGCTTCTGTTTGACACAACTCTGGGAGGAATCATAAGTGCCAGCTCGTTCGAAAACCTCCCGTAGTAGTATCGATAGTAACGGGAAAGGTCCGCCACTTTTCGTCGATGTTCAAGGCTACCAAGGTCTTTAGTCAACTCTAGGTCATCCATGGAATCTAATATCTTAAACAAGTGTTTGAGTGCCGAGCTCCACACATGGGAAGAATATTCCGGACATGGCCTTATCTGGGCCTTATAGAGCAGTAGAGCTGATGAGATGTCTACAACTTTTTTGCTCAATGGAGTGCTCCTAGCTTTTGTCCTGCCGCCTTGGCGGTTTTGGTGATGTTATTACGCCAAGACATGTTGTTTTCTGCGGTGATGCCCAGCAAGCTTATGGATGGGGCCAGGGTCAGTGTTTGTCCTGTCATTGATAAGTCAGGTCCTGCGGTCCTCACCCCATTCCAAGTTGGCGTTCATATCCTCATTAATGGCAGCAATCTGATTGTCTCGCTCGCGTTGGGAACGAGCAGCGGTCATTGGAGTATGCGACATGAATGAAGATATAAGAGTGCTGTCGACTGCACAGCTGTAAATAGAATTTTTGTCATGTCTAAGAGATCGTTGATATAGAGCAGGAACAGTGTGGGAGATAATATACAGCCTTGAGGAATGCCGGCATTGATTTTAAATTCCTCCGAAAGATGTCTATCAATACCAACTCGGATGCTTCGATTCCTTAAGAAATTGGAAAACCATAGAAGCAGTGCTGGTGGTATTTAACAATCCGTCATGGGATGTGCACAGCCGATCAAATGCTTTGGATCAGTGCTGCCAATTTGCCAGTAATTACTGGCATTTGCCAGGAATGATTAGCAATGTCAGTAATTTTGCCACGAATGTTATCATGCCAGGAATTGATAGGCAGCAATTAAAAAATACTTACTCAAATCAACAAAATTAGAATTTTACTATAGTCGACGGTGCAAGTACCTACGAAAATCGACTAGATGCCCCATCTCTAAAATTAAATCATCTCTATACTCTTTTTTTCTTTTCAGTTTCAGTATGTATGTGAAAATTTGTAAAAATAATTAAAATCGATTTTAAAATGTCGATCTACCAGCTCTATACTACAACAGCGTATTCCATATTCCATTGGTACCCTGAGTGAATATCTGAAATATTTCAATAGCATGTCACAGAAAAGGATGCCAATATACTCAGTGATCACAGGTTAAATGAACGTGAATTGATATTAATTCTTAAAAATAAAGATATGTAATAAGAAGAATAAAAAAGCCTTCTCAAAACTAGGAAAAATATGGTGTTTTTTTTTTTGATAAAATTCATTTTGCCAGGAATGAACAATAAACTTGCAAGTAATTTTTTGTGACACGTTTGGCAGCACTGCTTTGGATATCTCGAGAGAGTCGAGAGACACTGCACGAGATTCGCCGTAGCTCTCGACAGCTTTGGTCCACAAGTAGGTTACGTAAGTCAGGAAATCTCCCGTTGATCTATGCTTGCGGAAATCATACTGGCCTTCGCTTATGATAGCTGATGATTCGAGATTGTTTAATAGCTCAAATAGCTGTTCGTTGATCAGTATCTCCATGACTTTGGACATGATGGGAACTAAGGCAATTGGACGGTAGTTATTTGGAATCGTGCTTTTACCTTTCTTCGGGATTGGTTGCACCTGAACGCATTTCCAGCTAGAAGGAAAGCATGCAGCTCCTTATGATAGGGAGAAAAGCCTGCATAGTGGGGCAGGCATTAATAGTGAACGGCAGACATTCTTGACTAAAAATGCTCTGATGTTAACGGAAGTAGGAATTAACTTTTGATGGTTGTGCAGTTAGTTTTAGTATATGTATTTATATTAATTTTTTGGAGAAGTTGAATTATTTTCAAGAGAATGAGGGTCTACATCTAGCAAACAAACTTAGAAAGCAATATGTACGTTTTTTAAAACAGAAAATGAAGGTGAAATTGGCTACACAACTATTAAATGGGTCTGTTTCTGAACTTTTTTTTTTTGTAAAAATCAGTCAAATTTGAAAGAATTTCAGGTTTGCCCATATATGTTTGAAATAAATAAATAAATGTCTTAATTAACAATAATGTAAGAACACCCATGCCTTGTGTGCTTAAAGTTAGAAAGTCTAGACCATTTCCCTTTCAATACACCAGAATACTAGTTTTTGCAAAAATGTAGAAGAAAGCATGAGGAAAAGCCTGTACAAAATATTATCAACATTTTGTTTATATAGTGCAAATTACTCGTCGCTAATAAAGCAATACGTAACAAATAATATTCACGACTGAACATTTAAAAATTTGAATTACAATATGAGTTCCAAGTTCAAATTGACTAGGTATTTCAGGATATGCATAAGACATAGATTATAGTGAACTATTGAATTCACCTTTACCTCATCAGTATACTGTTATTTACATAGTTTTATTAACCATATGATATTATTTTGAATATTAGAATTATATTACATAAATCCGTACTCAGGAGAGTATCGAATAGTATTGTTCAATAAATAAGAGAAAAAGGGCAACATCAACGCTCATTAGAGAGAACCACGGAATGAAGATGATGTCAGCTTTCTTGTTAATTGTTATCGATAATTTGGTTATCTATAATGCTTCTGAACTCAATAAATACCTAAGTAACTAAAAGGTGAGTCACAAGAATTACTAAGAAAATTAAAACGCACGATATTATTAATTATTGTTCATTATAGGCAAACATTTACATATTCTTTGCTTATCACAGAATATATGTTATCTTACGTTTACACTAATAAACTTTTATTTCCATCTAATAAACAGTGGCGGCTCCAGGGGTAGGCGCGGGTATTCGCGCCCAACCTGCAAGATTAAGAATACTTTAAGCAAAAAAAAAAAATAATTTTGTCTGTTTAACGCTGAATATATCATTCAGACTTCAACAAGAGTTCCGCGTGCTCTAGTACTTGCACTGACAATGTGCTGACTAATAACAGTGTTTTTTTGTGAGGTTGTGGACCTGCATTTGTCTGATCACTTCTCCCAAATTGTTTCAGTCACCCTTCAAGAAGGTAAAGAAACCCACTCAATTCCAACTCAAAAGAATATTTTCTAGAGCAAACAAGGGCAGGTTTATCACATGCATATCAATCAATCTTCACAGCCAGCTTTGCACTGGGCTAAATTCCCAAAAACTGGAGGAAAGTTAAGGTAGCGTTCATACCAAAGACAGGGCGACGATCACAAGAAGAACCAAAGTCTTACCGCCCCATTAGCTTAACCATCTTCTTTCTTAAAACGATGGAAAAGATTATGGATAGGAACGTCAGAAGCAAGAGTTCCTTTCTAATGCTCCACTGCATGCAAAACAATTCGCATACCAACCATCGAAATCTACCACTCATGCTCTTCAAAATCTCTTCCGCGATATAGAGAAGGCACTGACTGAAAAAGAAGTGGCGCTGTGTGCATTTCTAAACATAGAGGGTGCATTTGACAACACCTCACATGAATCCATCCATTGGAGAAACAGCCGTCAGAGTCAAAGTAATAAAGGGATGCCCCCAAGGAGATGTCCTATCGCCTGTGCTTTGGTCTCTGGTTATTGACGATCTACTGGTAAGACTGACTGAAGCAGGCTTTGAAGTCCAAGGTTACGCAGATGACCTAGTTATAATAATAAGAGGTAAGCATGCTAACGTTCTCTTAAAACGTATGCAAAGTGCACTCAACCTTGTCAGCATATGGTGTATACACGAAAGACTAAAGGTCAACCCAAGCAAAACCGTAGTGATCCCATTCACAAAAAGAAGGAAGCGGAACCTTAAAGCACCCACTTTGGGAGATACAACAGTAGAGCTTTCAAAAGAGATTAAGTATCTTGGCATCGTACTTGACCAGAAACTAACCTGGAACCCACACCTGGAAAGAACTATCAAAAAAGCAACGGCACCGCTCTGGGCCTGTCGACGACTCTTTGGTAAAACATGGGGCCTAAAACCCTGCATCATCTGGTGGTCCTATAACACTGTTATAAAGTCTATTATAACTTACGCCTGCTTAGTGTGGTGGGTAAAAACAAAGGAAATGACAAGACAGCGAAAGCTAACAAGCGTACAAAGGCTCGCCTGTCTGGGTATCACAGGGGCTATGAAAACATGCCCCACAGCAGCTCTGGAAACCTTACTTGACCTCCTTCCGCTGCACGTATGCATAGAAAAGGAGGCTTAGTCCAGTGCGCATAGAGTCACTAGACACAAAAACTGAAGTCAGGAAACCTGACTGATCACCTTAAATTTCTGAAAGGCATCCAGATAGAGGCGATGACCAAACCAACCGATACAATGGAAACAAAACTCCATTCTAATCGCTCCTTTGGAGTGGTAAGTGAAGATCGCAATACTACAGGTGAAAGAATAAAACAACTAGAGAGGAGATCACTTGTCTGGTACCCAGATGGATCAAAGATGAAAGAAGGAGTGGGATCCGGAGTTTACGGATCTATGTCTCGAATCTCTGCACCTTTAAGAAACACTCTCACAATCTTTCAAGCAGAACTAAATGCTATCAATATAGCCATCTCTGAATGTGCTTAAGAGATGCAAAGATCTATATCCTATCAGATAGTCAAGCAGCCTTAAAAGCGCTAGCATCTAGCAGAATCAACTCCCGGCTAGTGTGGGATTGTCGGATAGCTGCAGATCAACTGGGAAACAGAAACAGACTCACCCTAATGTGGGTACCAGGGCACCAAAGTGTGTAAGGCAACGAAGCCGCTGACCAGCTCGCACGGAATGGTGCACAGACTGCCTTTTGCGGGACTGAACCATGCTGTGGCATCACTAGAGGACACGTAATGAATGAAATTCAAAATTGGGAGAGAATACACCTGGGCAGAGACAGGCCAAAAGACTCATCTCTCACCCGCCTAACTACACAAAAATGCTTGTCAAGCTACAAAAAAAAAATTAGATAAAACTGGTCGTAGACCTTCTCACTGGACATGGCCCCTGGGGGTATTACCTCAAGGAAGTGGGAAAACCACTGACGAATAATGCATTCTGCCAAACTATGGCTGAAACGTCAGAGCACCTACTCTGCGAATGTCAGGCACTGACTCGCCATAGGTTGAGGGATCTCAAAAATGCCCTTGTGATACCTGGCGAAGAGATAGGAATTTTCGTGTAACATAGAAGGGTATACACAAAAGATCAATTGTGGTCGACGTGTTGAAGGGCAAATCTTGCCGAGCGACCCCATTACCATACCGTACCGTATCATCACTTGCATAGAGAATGAAAACTGGTCTGAGGTGTAGCGTACAACAAGGATAAATGTGAGGAGACTTTCAATTTTTTTGCCGATATTCTTTCTTATTACTTTGAAATGTGCTTTCCTATTAAAAAGAGTTTCTTCTGGAGCTTCTGTATATAAGAAAAAATAGAAGTTCTCCACCGTCAGAATTGCGATAAATTAAATCATTAGTTACAGTTGGTGACCTATTAAAAAAAAAATGAAAAATATAAATCATTACGACCTTAAGCAAGATATATAAAAGAAAGCTCAAGTTATTTTGCCAAAAATAAAAATGAAAAAAAAAATTATGTTGTCTGATAACAAATATAAAACTGCGGCAAATAATTGGTAACCTACAGAAAAGGTGCAAACAGAATAAACCGCTAGAAATTTATGAATATGATGGTAAAAAATTGGAGAATGACGCTATTGCAAATCATTTGAACAAATGTTTACTGGTTGCTCTGCACAAGATGATCCAGATTTTGTTTTTTTAAGCCTTAATATTCCCTACAGAGAAAACTCAGGTCTGTGTTTATCATGTTATATCGTTAATTAATAGATTTAAAAA
>MU184798.1:38173-52326 GCA_016904865.1 Pissodes strobi | reverse complement strand
CAGGTCTGTGTTTATCATGTTATATCGTTAATTAATAGATTTAAAAAATCGAATTCCAGTGGACTAGATGGGGTTTCAAACACTCTAAAATTGTGCAAGCTCTCCCTTGGTAAAGTACTGACAATCTTAATCGATTTATCTTACGAAGAAGGAACTTTTTCTAGCAAACTAAAACTAGCAACCGTCATGCCTACTTTTAAGAAGGACGATCCAAACAGCTATAGTACCTACCGAGTCATTAGCGTTTCATATAGTATTTCAAAAATATATGAAACGAATTTAAAGAACCAGTTAATCTGTATCTTTAATAAGTATGGACTCCTGTCAAATGCACAAAGGGCAGGAGTACTGAGACTGCCCTTTGTTCTTTTCCGACTAAAATTGTGGAAGGCCGCGATAACAGAAAGCACTGCTTCTGCTTAATGATAGATTTTTCTAAGGCCTTCGACACTGTGCATCATCAACTTTTGCTGGCTAATGTAACAACATATGGAGTTCGAAACAAGCCTTTATCACTTTTTGCCCCATACCTCGAAAACCCATTTTAACAGGTCATCATCAATAATAGTTAGAGTCTACCCAAAAAAAATCAAACAGGGTGTGCCACGGGGTTCAATGCTGGGCCCACTCTTTTTCGTGGTGTATATAAATGAAATGCTTAACTACCTGAATAGAGGCGATCCTGCTGCTTTTTTATGTGTGTAATGCCGATGATTTGATTCTCCTGTGCGCAAGCTCAAACAGACATTCTCTAAAGTCACAGGCAGAATTCATGTATACCTTGGCATACAATTGATCGATTAAAAATAAACTAGCCCTCAATAAAGAAAAGACAACCTTTTTAATTTTATCATCGTCGTCAGAATAGTGTTGATACACTCTGTCCGGTTTTAAACACTGAAATAATGGCAGTGACCATGGCTCTTGGAAGTTATTTTTGATTCATCTCACAATTGGAGCACAGATGTAGAATATTTATGCAATTTTCTCTCAAATTATTGTAGCCAAAAAAACCTTGGCATTCTGAATTGGGGAGCTGGTAGCCACAGCAAACAGAGTGATAAGAATAATGGTCAGCTATCGAGCAGATAATCGTAGAGAAAACGTTTCAGATATTTAAGAATTCTAACTGTGCATCTATGCTCTATGCTTATAAAAATCAACTTTCTCCAATCAGTATGCTCTAATCATTGCCATAACACCAGAAAAAGGCAACTGCTGTTTCAAAATAGGCACAAAACATCCCTTTACCCAAAAAGTATTCTTTTTAATGCATCCAAATACTATTTATTGGTGCTATAAAGTTGAATACTCATACACAGGTCAATTCAATAGGTAATCAAAACAGTAAAATACAACTTAAAAAAAAACTTACTACCGAGAGCTAAGACATAATAAAAAAATGGTTAAAAAGTGGCAATACAGCCAATACATCTGAAGCTCCAACACACAAAACAAACATAAAAACAACTCACGATGTTGATCACAGAAGGTCATCAAAACTGGACCGAAGACAGTCCTCAAATGAAAGAAAGCATTTTTAATCAAAAATTGTTTGACTTTGAGCTTAAATGAATTATGCGGCAGATCCTTTACGCAGACAGGCAAGGCATTAAAGAATCTGATTCCATAGTAGTCTCGAAATAGGGTGTAGTAGAACACCCTATTTCGAGACCTAGAAAGCCTCAGATACGGTGTACACCAAGGACTTGGTGGTGTTGATGAGTATCAGCATGAGTCATTGAGTCCTTGACAAATACTAGGCATATACACAGAATATATGCACATGGCAGGGTAAGCACTTTCAGTTGTTTGAAGTGTAGTCTACAGCGCTCTCTATAACCCAAATGAGCTATCACTCTCATACATTTGCGTTGCAACGCAACTATTTTAGGCATATGCGCAGTGACCCCAATTAATGAGACAGTAAGTCAATATAGAGTGAAAGTACCCAAAGTAAGCAGCTCTGAGTGTGCAGGGCGACAATGAGCCAGACAAACTACGGATAAGTAATAGGCATCTTGACAACTTGGAGAACACATCCTCAATGTAAGATTGCCAAGTCAATCCTCCATCCAGAGTGATGCCAAGAAAACTTACTGTTGCATCCAGGTCTAGTTGACATGAGTTAAGGTCTCTAAGGGAGCCTATTATATGTTGAATTTTGGCCCCATTTAAGCATAGTCGATTTGATATCGCCCATTCCCTCAGATTAGCATAAGACTCGTCCACTGTGAGAGCAAAGTTAGATACACTTGAATCATCAATCAGAGATGTAGTGTCATCAGCATACAGATAGAACGAAGAGTCAGGATTACAGCTGGGCCGATCATTAGCGTAGACTATAAAGAGAATAGGCCCAAGAACCGAACCTTGCGGTACTCCATACTTCAGCATTAAGCTCCGAGACCTACCATCCTCAAAATAGACAAACTGACTTCTATCTGTCAAATAGGACTGGAGCAGCTTAATGCTATTAAGAACAAATTTATAGTATTCGAGCTTCTTAAGAAGTATATCATGCTCTACACAATCAAAAGCCTTTGACAAATCATGAAATCTAGCATGGTAGTGTAGGCCACTCTCAAAGCCCTCAAGAATCTTCTCACACACATCCCCCACTGCCGAGCCAGTGGAGCGTCGCTGCCTAAACCCCTGCTGCCCCCCTAAAACAGTGCATTTTGTTCAAAATATTCCTCAATCTGAATCTTAAGCAGTCTCTCAAAAATCTTACCAAGCGAAATAGCAATCTTAAGAGACCCGGAAATATGCCTTCAGAAATAGCCAAATTAATAAGTTTTGTTAGTGGAACAATAATCAAGTTTTTTATGGTTTTTATGAGTTTCATATTAAAATCATAAGGGTCTTTACTTGGGCTATTATTGCTCATGCCATCTATAACTTGACGCACCTGAATGTAGGTTACCTCACCAAAAGAAAAGCCAGGTCCACAAGAACCAGTCAAATAGTTTATAGGGTTGCTAGAAGGTAGAGGAAGATCTTGTTTTAATTTGAGTGGGAAATTAAGTTATTGTTAGATGATTTTATGACTTTCCACATAGCTTGGGAAGGATTACTAGCCTGATTAATAAAATTATCATTTGCCTCCACCTTTCTGGCTTGAATTTCCATGCGATATTTATTGCGGTACACAGTTCCAGCTGATACTAGGTTGGGACATTGCCGATTGACCTGCCTTGAAAGGCAAAGTCGATCTCTAATTTCTCTAAGGAACCGTCAAACCACTTGGATGCCGCTGAGCATCTGACGGTGTTCGCTGATTTGGATTTCAGTACAAAACATCTCATGTAAGCATCAATCAGGGAATCAACAAAAAACCAAAAGAAAGATCAAGATTAACCGTACTGCCTATATAGTCCCAACTGATTATCTCCACCAGATTAAAAAAATTCAACAAGCCCCGTAATAGGACGATAGCAGATACGTACTGCATCACCCACCTCGGAAGACTCCTCATTGAATTAATTGAAAGGTAATTCCCAGGTGACCTGACAGAGATACATCACTGATGATAGCTTTATAATTGGGGCTCGGAACATTTGTAAATATATTGTCCAGACAATTCGTATCCCTTCTAGCCTCCTTAATGACTGGATATAGTCCAAAACCAAAGAAGAAGTCGACAACACCGAGATTGACCATGGTCTAAGTTAAACTTAAAATTAAAGTCACCAGTAATGATGTATTTTTTGTTAATGGCCAAGCTACTCAGAAAACCATCCATCTCCTTCAGAACACCGTCAAAGTCCCCCAATGGAGTTCTATAGATGGTACATATATCAAAGACACAACACACCTGATCCCAGCAACCTCAAAATCCAGCTAACAAACAACTCCCTGGGGCAAAATATTGACTGGCACACATTGTGCTGTGTCACGCACACCCCTCCATGAGCCTGCTTTAGACCGCAAAGATTGAATATTAAGGTCTAAAATAACATTATTAAAGTTGTTAGCGTATGTTAATTGTTTTTGTTGATTAATTGGCGCCGTCTGTATAAAATCTTTTTGCAACCACACCTGCACCAGACCTGATAGTCTGACTTGTTTGACGTGGTTATTTGATGTGGTCAGCTCCTCACACTCGCAACTTACAAAGTCATGGGAGCTAAGATATGCCAAAACATCCTTTACTGTGTTGTCTTTAGATAACCCAGAGAGGAAGATCCAGGATCGATTGCGGATTCCTTGGTTGGTTCTGCTAGCTTTAGCGTAGGTAGTTTGGGAGATACGATCAAGCGGCAAAGCGTCTCTCTGATTTATAACAGTACACCTTTTACTGATATGATCCTGAGCCGTTGTCGTTCTAGTACTCTTCAATCCATTTGGCATCTTAGGAGCAGGTTTAGGAGGCATGTGGAGAGCATGGTAACCATTTCAACGTTAGTGTCTTTAAATATCTTAATTTGTTGGTTAATTACTTGAGTTTGTAGAGAAAGTTCATGTTTAATGAAATCTTTCAGAGATTGTGCAAGGGAATCAAAATGTGTACTACTAGAGATCAAGTCCTCAGACTTATTATCGTTAGCATCAGTATTGAAACCATCAGTATCTTCAGCATCAGCACCAAGGTTACTGTGTGAATGATCTGTGCTAGTAGTAAGATCAACAAGATTGGTTGTAGCCTTGGAAACAGTAATAGAGGGTGTAATTGGGGTGTTCCTTTAGTGCTGGAGCTACATTTCCCGGTCCCATGCGCTTGCGACCTACTTGAAGTGATTTCTCTGATGTTCCGGCAAGGTTTTCCAAGATTTTTACTTGTTGCTTCAGTGTGGCAAGTTCATCACCGAAACCACTTCTGAGAGATGTATTATTGGCGAGATCGCATTTAATCATCTTAATAGAACTCAGGTTTGGCAGACCCCTGATACCTGACGCACAGTCAGGACAAAAGAAAAACATTCCTTTGGAGGCTGCGAACACAGCGTACTTCCTATGCTAATAGACCACTGCACTTCTTGCGGACTACTTTTCTGCAAGTGTCACAGGGATAGCCAAATAGATCTGATCTCTCATCTTTGAACTTTGATTCGCATGCCCGAAGGCACTTGTAGCATTTTAGAATGTCTGAACTCATTTTTCCAGACGCAGTTAAAAATATCGATAACTTGGCCCAGCACTAAATTACACAGACGTCAACTGGCAACACTGACACGTCGCTAGGATTTCAAATTTCAAAGTTTTATGTCACAAGTCACAACTGTCAACTGTCAATGCCGATAATCGAAAAAAAAACGGCGAAAACTCATGCTATAGGAAATTTAGAAATAGATTTCTAGCAGAAATACACTGAATCATGCAGATTCTCCAACAGCCGGTGAAAAGGGGGCACAGAGCAACGAGAATTAAAAGGTCAAAACACACAAAACAAACCCAGATATACACAAATGCACAATTAATAGGGAGCACAACATAAACAACAGCTGCTTTTTTTTGTTATGAAATTAATCATGATGATAAAATACAGACCTTATCAGATCTTGCAACTCTTGTGCAGGAATTTAATATAGTATTTCACGAAACACATAAAAAAAAACACGGCGATAACCTTACCATATTCAAGTCCAGTTGTGAGAGGTCGTTTAGTGGCTTAAAAAGAATGTAAAATTATTTAAGGACCACAGTATTACAAGAGAGGCTCACAGATCTGGTAATTTTGTATCGTGACAAAAATTTTGTAAAAACAATATGTACTTGGATATAGCTACAGATTTTTCTGCTATCAAATATAGTAATAGAAAAAGAACTCTTTTTTAATGTTGACTGTTCTATAATCATGTGTCTTATGTATCTGGATAAAATAAACTTTAAAATAATGTCTTTAATTTAGTTTGAATTTCACAATTCACAAATCCGCAAAATATATCAATTATACAATCTACATGTATTACCCGAAATCAGGGTTGCCAACTAGGTATTTTTGACATGGGTTGGTCAATGTTTCTCCAGACTTCGGGAAGAGCGTAAATTTCTCCCCGGGGATTAATAAATAGTCCGTGTAACGATTTTAACGCCTTTCTGCAATACCTACCACCACGTTCAGCCTTTTCCCGACCTCCGGATCACATTTTTGCTGCCCACCCTTCAAATTTTTCTGCCGGGGCTCGCCCAATCAGAAACAAAAAGCTGACGCCGCCACTGCTAATACACAATTACTGTTAAATGAATGCAAATTTTATTAGGGCAAAGTGAATATCTGAATTATGGATTCCCCCAACATGATTCATAAATTTAGCCTTGATTCAAGTAATAAAATTGTGCAATGTTATTTATTCAACTGTATAATTTAATTAGAGTATCTAGGTATCAGATTAAATAATATAAAAAACGCAAAAAGTATTATGTAAAGAATCGGTTTTGCAATGGTTTGAAATGTCATACTTTTTGATATTCTTAAATTACAATTGACTTTGATTAGTTTCTAATAATTATTGGCATAGAACCATTATATCTATATGTTTAAAAAAATTATATGAGCGGAACATGAAGTAATCTATTAGATATGAAAAAAATAAGGAATGTTTTTATAAATTGAGCACTAGGTGACATATTATCTTGAAATCAATCGCGTGAGTTTCACAGAAAGACATGCAAAGCTGGAAAATTTGGCCCATTACCAATGGGATAATCATTTGTTTCTTAGAGGAACGGTAGTTTCGTGTATGCCAGATTGGCTGCAAAGATGAAATCACACTTTATATTTACCAACTCCAAATACTTTCTGCTAAATTTCTCCCGATAAGATTTAGCATGAAAATTAGAACAAACGGCACAAGCACAAATACAGTGCCTGCGTTAATAGTAATACGATTTTTATAAAATTTTTGTTGAAGTACCAACCAATCAAGTAATTATGGCGCATTAAGGAAATATACTCTCCACCAGTGGCGTTAGTCGCTATAATAAAAAAGGACAATTTTTTTCATAAAAATATTAGGCAATTTTGAAAGGGTCAGATAATGTCATCTTCCTTGTTTGGCATAATCGAAAACCCCTCTAAATAATAAAATTTAAGTTTTTATGCTAATTTAAAATCCAACCAACCAAAGTTTTATAAAAAGCCACACTACTAATAACAATAATGGAGCTATAAAATGGGAGTCATGAAAAGTGAGACATACTGTATATCTTCGGTTGCATTATTGTGAATAACATAATATTTAATTTGTTGTTGCCACTATATTTTACTCTTCAAATATGTATGCTTGACAATAAGGTGCTTCAGAACTTTTCAATAAAGTATTTTTCCTTGCTCAAAACAGTACAATAATGAACCACCTAGTGGAAAAACTGTTTCCCTCTGCATCACAATAAAGACACAAATTATATAACAATATTCAAAATATTACCTATTAATATACATCAAATACTCATAATTGGATATGATGCCATTCTGCCACTGTAAAGTGATCACATTTTGCTCTAAGCTATTCAGTTTCAGTTCGGGCTGCTGCAATAAATTTTCGTATAAGTTATCTCTCTCTTTTTGATTCCTGAATGAGAGATATATATGAGAATTCGAACTATTGTCAGTTGAATAGATTTCTAAACCCTGAAATGGAGAATGTCTGTATTATAAATAAATATTTTCTAGTTTTTTAATGCCAATATTTATATGAAATGAGGAGTTTTAGATATACTTACAATGTGCCTAAGCAAAAATCTTCTTTTTACTATTCGTTTAATACTGTCCAAGTTAATCTTTACCACAGGATACTGAAAATCAATATATTAGGTGCTATTGCTGTTCTAGATCTCATGTTTGTACTTACTGTGTGTATGTTATTATATGGTTGAAAGTACACCCTCATTGTCGACAAGACACACCTTCCAGGGTTGATGTTGAGCGGACACACTATATCAGCTTGAGTTTCTGTTACAACGTTTTCATACAAATCAAGCCATAAAGGGTCAAAAGTCACTCGGGAGTGCCTTGAATGCACTATTGCAGCAATCTGCAATAAATAATATTAATAACTAGATATAAAAACTGTTATTTTTCAAGTACGAGTTTCCATCGCATAGGTAACGTTAATCAACCTACACAAAGTGTCTTTTGTGCAAATTACGTTATTAATTAGGTAGGTATTCGGGTTTCATACTTAATATTTACTAAAACTAAAAAAATGGATTGGCCCGTTTAGTGTGCTTTTGTATAAACTTTAAGTGGATTAAGTACTTAAATACTCGGTGACCTACTTATTCAAGTGCACCCTAACTAATCCTAAATATCAGGTCTACATTAGAGAATCAAGAAAAAAACTCATTCAGAGAGTAGCAATTCCTGTCAAGCAGATAATTCTAGTCTTTTTTTTAAATAAATATATTAGAGGAGGAATATGATCCTGCCAGTTAAATGATTAAAAATTTTACATGCATTATAAATAATATTCTTTTGATAAAATGCAGTTTGGTGCGCATTTGGCAGCAGAAGGTCTCGCCTACGGGTATTGTACACATGTTCAGGTCTATTGGCTTGAAAAAATTATTTATTTTTGTAAACATAAATATTTATTTCATAATATATGTAAATTCCAATTCAAATTCAAAAAGTACTTTATTGTTTCAAA
Source organism: Pissodes strobi (assembly GCA_016904865.1). NCBI lineage: Eukaryota > Metazoa > Arthropoda > Insecta > Coleoptera > Curculionidae > Pissodes > Pissodes strobi. The sequence goes on along the minus strand of MU184798.1, from coordinate 43,735 downwards.
AATATACATTTTGTGAACAAAGCAAGCAAGATAAGAGAGAAAACGAGTAAATACACTGTAAAATACATAGTAGAACAGAAGAAAATAAAATAGCACAAAATACAAGAAACACAAAAAAAACTTAAAAAAATATACATCCGCAAGGACGTCCCAGTAGAACTCCTCCATATAGTATGGTTTAATTAAAAGTATTGTTTTAAGTAATCTGCAGAAAAGTTGTCAATGAATTAACCGTTTGACAGATGATTAAAAACTTTGCAACCCTCATAATATATCTGTCACTTTTTCACCAAAGTACTTCTTGGAATCGGTAAGGGTAAATTATGAGTTTGGCGAGTCACATGCTTTGGTGTAGGGCCTGCAGTCTGGTGCGATGTTTAAAAATATGGGTAGATGTCTCCAAAATGAAAAGAGATGTCAGACAGAGTCAAGATCTTCTGAGCCACGAAGTATGGTCCACAGGACTGTTGTTGAGGCACAATTACAATAAATCTCACTGCTTTGAAGAACGAAGAGGACGTTGAAAAGGCCCCGATTAGCCAACCCCAGAATGGTATACCATACCGAAGATGTGACTCAAACAAAGAAAATACAGTTCTTACTAGTTGCTGACCCAATTTTTTCCTAATTTCTCTCACAGCAAAGCACCCCCATGAGAGTTTCCTGCTTAAGACCAATATATGGTCCTCAAAGTGCAAATCGCCATCAATCATGACTCCCAGAAACCTAGTTACAGATATCCCTGGAAAAAGGTCCCATCAAAAATTAAACCTGTGATCATATTTAAGTCCAACCATGTGTGTCTTGCTCAGATTCAAACACAGGCAATTGCAATCGAACCACTTCCTAATGATGGTCAAGTCATCAATCATGGCTTGCTTCAGCCGCTCAATCTTCAATCTTCAGCCGCTCAATCTCTATGTCCTGTCATTAATATATAGTAATAACAAAATAGGTCTCAAAACAGAGCCTTGTGGAACACCAGAACTATCCTTTAATGATGAGGACCTCACTCCTGAGCACATCACACACCCAAGATAAGATCCAAACCAAGAGAGAGAGCCAGGCCTCGAAAACCATGTGATTTGGTGATTTAGTTCTTATAGCCAAAATATAGCATATATGTAATATTCATCTTATTGTCCATTAGTCCAATTGTCTAATTTTTAGATTAAGTGTTGGTTGGTGTCTAATTATTATTATTTGTTTAAGTTCTATTAAGATCTGCTAACTTTTGTTTACATGTGCATTAATTGTCTTTTTATTGGAATAATTTCTGTTAGACAATAAATAATTGAATTGAATTACATAAACTAAAATTACACAACTTAAACACACCTACATAAAATTAGAGGAAACTTACCATATTAGACTGTTCAACGGAGGGTAAAGTACTAGCTCTATGTAGCTGAGATATCATCGTTAGACAATTAGAAATACTAGCATAGTTCAACAAAAACAAAAAATTTGCAGACTCTTTAAACTTGTAAGGTGCTATTACATTGCCTTCCAACATTTCTATGTATTCTCGACAGTTTACGCTAAGAGCATTCCTACTTTCTATGAATTTAGCACTTCCTTTCCACTGTTCAATAACTATGCAGTCTCGTAAGAAAATTTTTATAAGAGGTTTAGTAAAATCCTTTGGTTCAAATACCAACGATTTGGAACACATTTTCAGTCTTCCTTCTTGTTTCTTAACATCGTATGTTTTCCTTGTTGCGTCTGGCGGAATAAAAGTGCAGCTAAAATCTTCGAAATATATTTCTACCGGGTCCAAAAGAAGTAAAGAAAACCTAAAAAGCAAATAATTGGATTAAGAGGAGTGATTATACATTATGTCAGTGTTCCTCCAAATACACCTCACCTGCCTTTATCCATAATTACGAACTTATTTAATTATTCTGTTTCCTGTATACATCCACCCACAACAAAGGTGTACCGCACTAATGAACAACATAAATAAAATAATAATAAAGGAAAGCCACTAGCCAGATACGAGAATAGTGACCTACGTGAATGAAGAATAACAACAAAAACTGACGTTTCAGTCAAAGTCAAAACAAAACACAAACGAAGAATTCACATTCCACAACCACAATCTTCAGAAACCCTGTTTTTTCGATTATTTTACCATTTAGTTTTAATGTTTTCGGCGTATTTAATTTTCAATTTAATTCAAAATTTATTAGTGACATCTGCCAAAAAAATATTAAAGATTGTCTTATAGCAAGGTTTCACTTACAGTGACAAAGTCACTGTAGATTCACTTACAGTGACTTTATGCAAGACAGTGGCGACAATCGATGTATCGATTTTTATTGGCCGGGATAGTTTTGCCTCCTCATGGCGGACGAGGCAAAATTTTCTTTGTTTACCTCTTGTGAACGTGTTCTTTCGTACCTATATTGATTGTCCCTTTTTCCTTATAAGAACGTAGTTATTGGTGTAACTTTACTTTGTTGTAAATATAGTGTCTGTGTTTTGTGTGTTGAAGAGTGATGAAATATATAGCGTAGTGTCTATATCTAAAAACATTAATATTTTTGGGCTTAATCTTAATTACAGTGACATGAATTCATTATACAATATTGCGGCATATTTAATGCAAAGCATTAAACGAACAAAAACTGGTGATATTTGTTTACGTAAAGTAGCATCAAAAACGCCTCTAGGTATATAAAAAAAAACTTTTCGAAGTTTGTAGAGTGCTCAATTACTACGAAAACATGACTTTCATAATCAAAATAAATTCGAAAATGAGTTTTTTAACAGCAAATTTTAAAAAATGTAAATTTAAATTAACAACAAAAAAGCCTTGTATGATAACTGTTTCACAGAAAACACGAATAGTCGAATATTCGAACACCCGATTAGTCAAATATTCGAATTTTTTAACTAACAAAAAATTCGAATTTAAAATAGTCAAATATTCGAATACAATTCCGAGTCCTAAAATAAACATCAGTAACATTCTAGTCATCTAATGATAATTAATAAATTAAAACTTTAAGAAGCATCTTTCTTCATAAAACTCATTTACTTAATTGCCAAATAACTTACAGCATAAAAAAAATAGTTATAATTAATTACTCTTTTTATTTTAAAAAATACAAGCCTAAATTTTTAAAAAACATTATTACTTAGTGTAACATATAGCATAACAACAATTATTATTGCAAACTGTCCTAAACACACATCATTTATTCATATCGGTGATATTTTATCGCAGCTATCCGAATTTTCTATAAAACAGACTAAATTAAAATTTCGTTTTAATCACTATTTTATGATTTTAATATCATATTTTATAGGTAGATGTCTGGAAATAATTAATTTTTAAGAAAATTATGCTAATAATACAAACCCGCCATAAATTTTGCCTCCTAATGGCGGATGGGCGGAGCTAAATTGCTGCTTGTCGCCACTGTCTTGTATGAAGTCACTGTAGTTTCACTCTGTTTTGGGCGCCATCTATTATCTGATCGGTGTACCTTTGCATACTAGCCAAGATACGAATCACTCACCAATGTTGTGGTAAACGAACTCACTGTACTAATGACTTCGTTTACATCAAACACATTCGACGGTAAAATGATTTTTAACAATTATTTTATTGCAGACAGTCAAAAAAATATAAATTTACTAATTTACCTCCTATAATGATATTTAAAAAATGCTGTTCAAAACATTTATGATTTATTTGAAACAGAGTAATACGCCATACATTTTTATTAATATTTATCTAGAATGATATCATAAGAATATTTTATTTAAATAAAAACCTAAAAACCTTGATCAGGCTAGAACTGCTAGAAGTTTATGCAGAAGGGTTTTGTCCAATGAAGGATAAAATAAGTAGTTCTGTCAGTCACTGTGGGTATCCCCGCAAGGCTTATTTATTAACCAACATACCATGCTACCACGTGCTGATACCTCCAAAGATCGGGTAGGAATCACTCTATACGACTTACTTTCTGCACTTTGCTAAACAGTCAGGACTGCCAATTCTACCTTTATGGCTCTAATCCCAGTAGAGTATACAATATTTACTGACTGTTCACACGCAAAGAAAATTATACACTCAGCATTACACGTAAGATCAAAATACACCGATATTCGACACTACAATTTATAAATTCCTGTACAGTACTTATAAAATCCAAGTATGAGCATGGTACGGACAGAATTTTGCAAGAAATGAAAATTGGTTTGCAGGATTGTGTGAAAGGAACCTTAAGTATAAACCTGATGGCCCCGTTTTGTAAAATAAATATGGAGTTGAACTTTTTAGTACTATAACAGCCCAAGAATGCAAATTTGATCCCATAAGTGATGTGTGACTCCACCAGAAAACATGTATGTACTCCTTTAGTACTCCCAGCTTTCACTGCTCCGAAAATGCTCTCAAGGCATAACAGCTAAATGTGAGTCTTTCAGTTATAACCCCAAGGAATTTGGCATATACAGTTGGAAGTATAGACTCACCACTTAAGCAAATATTAGACACACATCAGCACTTGAAATTTTAACATATTGGTCTTTGATACATTAAAGTTCAGCTTGATACTGTCGCACCAGGTTTTAATAGACTCTAAATCAGCGTTAATCTGCTCCAACACCTCTCCACTACTCGCATGCCAAACAATGGAAGTGTCATCAGCGAAAAGCCTTATACTACCCCCAATCCCGAGAGAGTTATATCATTTATATAGATCCGAAACATGAGTGGGCCAAGGATGGAGCATTGGTCAACTTGTCCAGAAAACTTACCTGCATACGATACTATCTGTTGACGATCGTACAAGTAGGACTGAAACAACTTTAGAGACACACTTCTTGAACCATACACCTCAAGCCAACGGAGCAGTACATAATGATCGACACAGTCAAATGCCTTAGGCAAGTCGCAAAACACCGCAGTCGAAAGTTGATTCTCGTTTGAAGATTTCTTCAAGAAGAGAGAGAGAGAGCATATAGCATCAGATGTTCCCCTATTCCACACTGGAAGCCAAATTGATGATTGGAGAGAGCTTTATTTAGATTTAGGAATGAAAGGCCTCGGTTCTTCACCAGTTTTTCCATTACCTTACAAAGTGCAGGTAGAATCCAAATGGGGGCGGAAATTTGATGGAGTCGGAATCGCCCCCTTTGTGTAGAGAAACAACCCCAGCATGTTTAAAGATGTTAGGAAACTCACTATTGCTAAAGGAGTCATTTTTTGCATCTGCAAACGCAAGGAGACTACCATCGTTAAGGTATAATAACAGTTTCACGCCAGAATTTTGAGGATTTTCTTGATTTCAGGAACATTGACTGGTGCCAAGAAGACGGAACTAGAGACGCCCTCACCCGTTAAGTAGTCCTAAGGATTAATTCCAGGGTTGAGATGAGATGAAAGAGTTTCTGCCATAGAGCAATAGAACACATTTAAATCATTGAGAGATGGGTTGGATGAAGGAACTTGGGGACGACAACTTAATATAATATAGGCTCAGCCACGAAGCAGGTAAAGAAATAGTATAGTCAATCTGTGCCGAAAATGGGGGTATTAAAGAAATT
>MU184798.1:0-33173 GCA_016904865.1 Pissodes strobi | reverse complement strand
TCGTACGTTGTTTTGTCTGCAAAGGGTACAAGAAAGCCAATCCAGCTTCAGGATATTTTAGTTTTCCGAAAGATGAAAGGTTGTAAGTAGATGTTTACATTAAGTATTGAGATTAAAGTATAGTTCATTCATATCATATTGCATGATAAATTAATATCCTTCGTCGATAATTGTTTGGCTCCCTTCTGCAGGAAGTTTAACTTTTTAAACTTGAGACATAAATTGTAGTTTTGTCTAGCCTCTTAGCATCCCATAATAAAGGCAACCAATTTAGAACCGTCACACTAATATTACAAAGGTTGTATGTAAATTTAATTAGAAATAAGTAGTGAACAATGTCACATACCTACAACTATATAAATGGTTTCGAGTGACGAAATATCAATTTATTAAGGCCGTTTGACGCGATCACATTTTTTGATAAAATTTCTGCCCGTAGTAATCTTTCGAAAACGGCAATCTTACTTTGCGCTCGAAAAACACACAGAACTTTTTTTACAGCAGCATTTTTTAAAATTAAATGCACATTTTCCTCTATACTTATTCTGAAATTTGCGAAAGACTGTCAGTTTGACATATTATGTTCGAGCTTCGGGCATATTAGAACAGGAGTGCCAGCAACAAACTAACAAACGCACGACTGTCATTTATTTATCTTCGGTTTCCATGACCATTCATAGCACGGTAGACGGAAAAAGTGAGAACTTTCTTTTCCATGTTCGGGCTAGAGCGCAAAATCGACGAATGCCGTGGATCCTTATTTTGCGCTCTAGCGCGAACATGGAAAAGAAAATTCTCACTTTTTCCATCGAGTGTGATATGAATGGTCATGGAAACCGAAGATAAATAAATGACAGTCTTGCATTTGTTACCAGTTTGTTGCTGGCACTCCTGTTCTAAATATGCCCGAAGCCCGAATATAATATGTCAAAACTGACAGTCATTTGCAAATATCAGAATAAGTATAGAGAAAAATGTGCATTTAATTTTAAAAAATGCGGTTGTAGAAAAAGTTCTGTGTGTTTTTCGAGCGCAAAGTAACACACAAATAACTATTGTGTATTTAGAGCGCAAAGTACCGGATTGCTGCTTGAGAAAGAATGTTATTGCGCGACGCGTACCGGAGCGCAGTAATCTTTCGAAAACGGCAATCTTACTTTGCGCTCGAAAAACACACAGAACTTTTTCTACAGCCCCAATTTTTAAAATTAAATGCACATTTTTCTCTATACCTACTTATTCTGAAATTTGCAAATGACTGTCAGTTTTGACATAATTATTCGGGCATATCTAGAACAGGAGTTCCAGCAACAACTGTAATAAACGCACGACTGTCATTTATTTATTTTCGATTGCCATGACTATTCATAGCATACTCGACGGAAAAAGTGAGAATTTTCTTTTCCATGTTCGCGCTAGAGCACAAAATAAGGATCCGCGGCATTCGTCGATTTTGCGATTTCATTTCAATTTAGTAATTAGTTATTTTGCACGCGGCTGTAGAAAAAAATGATATTCTATGTTCATTCAAAATATTTATATATTTATTTACACTTATAAACACCATATTCATGGTTATGTATAAATGACTGATCATTCTCGATCACGTTTACCAGATATCTTTTTTTATCAATTTCACTTACATATCATGTTTAATTTAATTTACTAAAAATGTAAATTAAATTAAATCCAGTCCGTCTCTGTTGAGTTCCAGCTGGCCATTAAAACCTAACATTTTTAATGTATGAAGGGCATGCGCGAAAAATGAGGAAAGCATGAAAAAGTCAAATCTGGCTTCATCGACATCAAAGGAGCCGACGTAGAGTTAAATAACTGATTCGGTACGGTATAAGCTGTGGCAGTACTATAGTATCCAATATTGAGCCCTGTGAGGAACACCCATTTTACAATCCCTTCCACTGACGACACGATTTCACCACCTGTGACCTGCCCTTGAGGAATAACTTTAGTAACAAAATGCTGTTATCACTGAATTTGTCTAAGCTTGCGAAAGAACGTCATGGGAGACACAATCTCGCTCAGGTCAAGTCATAGAACAAGGCTAGACTATACTCACGGTCCTTGAAGGAGTATAGAATAGCAAGAACCTAAACCCAAACTGGCTTCTCGTAATAAGTTGGTAACTTCGAAATATTCGCATCCCTCGATTACCTTTGAAAAGACCGGCAGCAGTGATGTTACTGATATTGGTCAGTAGTTCGACACATTTCACTTCACTTCACTTAGCTATGACACCTTTTTTAAATCCCCTAGAAAAACACTATCTATGGTTAATCAGCTATGTCAATGGAATTATCATGAGATTTTTTATAGTGTTTATTAGCCAGATAGACAGATACATCCATGCTAGTCTTAATTTTTAGGTTAACAATTACTTCTCTCACATAAGCGCAGCTTACTTCCCGAAGACCATTCAAGTATCAGCCCTTCTTATGACTACTGAGAGGATCCGTTTGATCGTGGAGTAAATTATTAATTACGTTATCTGCTATGTTTATAATGTTTTTTATGTGCGGCACACACACGAAAGAAAAATCCTATCAACGAGCGGTGCGTGTGCGCAGAAGATGGTGAACGTTGCACTTGAAGCGCTGTTAGTTGTAGTTTTCGGGAAAGACGTTACTCGAAAGTCCATTCCAGAGCGAGCCAGTCCTCTAGATAAAGGAGTCCCGTAACAGCGACGTCCTAGCTGTTCGCAAATGAATCGTATGTTGATGACCAGCTTGCGTCTGTCGGGTATTTCTATTTGGCACAACCTGGGCGGAATCATATGTGCCAGCTCGTTCGAACACCTTCCGTAGTGGAATCGGTAGTAAAGAGATAAGTGCGCCACTTTTCTTCGATGTTCAATAGCCTTGATTCAAGGCTATCAAGGTCTTTAGTCAACTCTGTACGTGTCATCTACAAGACGGACTGCTCTCCTCTGTCTGGAGTCCAATATCTTGAGCAAGCGCATGGGAACAGTATTCCAGAGATGGTCTTATCTGTGCCTATAGAGCAGTAAGAGCTGATGAGATCAATACAACTCTTTTGTTGTATACTCAATATTTTATTCATGTCAATGCACAGGCTTACATACGTCAGCAAAAGTTATTAATTATTAAACATATTAATAAATTAATAAATAGTAAAATAATCAAAACACATGTTTCACAAATGATTAAAAGTTAAAAGGCAATAAACAAAATTTAAAAATTAAAATACCACTGTTCAGGATGGATCACTCACAGCCTACTAATATCTGAATTAAGATATTCATCAAAGGGGTAAAAAGCCCTGTTTATTAGGTAACCTTTCACTCTCTGCTTAAAACTCTTAGCTGGTAGTGCTCTAACATAATCTGGTAAAATATCATAAAATTTTATAGCCCAGTAGCCTGGACCATCCTGGCACCTTCTTAGACGCCAATATGCGGGTTCCAAATTGTGTCTTGAACGAGTGTCATGGTCATGGACATCTTCATGAGCTAGAAACTGACCCTCGTACTGCTTAACATACAACAGACACTCCAACACGTATAAACAAGGCACAGTCAGCAGACCAAGACCCACATACACAGTCATCTCTGTAACCCAAACCAGACATCACTCTCACTGCCCTTCTTTGCAGACTAAACACCCTGTGCACCTCGGCCGAGTGTCCCCATGCAAGAATCGCATATGAGATACGGGTATAAAAAACAGCAAAATATGCAGTCCGTAATATATCAGTTGAGACCACCGATCTCCATATAAGATCGGTGGTTGAGACACACTTAAATAGTTTTCGGAGCACATTTACCTGCTGAGTTTCCTCGCAAGAGCATCAATATGTTTACCCCACTCCCCACTGTAGCTTTGGATCTAAAACCACTCCCAGAAAGCGTACCTCTGAGGCATTCTCTACACCTGATAAGTCTCTCATAGAGAATATTACTCGGCTTGTCTTGTCGGCATTCAGAAGCAGCCATGAGAAACCGTTGTGTCATCAGCAAAGAGTGTGATTTTTGCAAGGGTTTCCCCTTTAGGAAGATCATTTATATATATTAAAAAGAGAATGGGGCCCAGGACCGAGCCTTGTGGTACTCCAATATTAATTACACTCTTCGCTGACGCCACACTAGCAACCCCTACCACTTGATACCTGCACCGAAGGTTAGACAACAAGTTTGATACTATTCGGACTAGTTATAATAGCTGAGTTTTTGAAGAAGGATACTATGGTCGACACAGTCAAATGCCTGGCTGAGATCACATAGCAGAACTGAGTTGTACTGCATGTTATGAAATGCCTCTATTATATCCGAAGCAAGATTTATAATACCTAGGACAGTGCTCTTATTTTCTCTGAAGCCGAATTGGCATTGGGAGAAAAGACCATTTGTTTCAAAGAAGTTTATAATTTTAATGGCCATGCACTTCTCTAGAATTTTAGAGATTATAGGCAGAAGTGATATCGGTCTATAATTTTCAGGCAATGGGGGGTCGCCCTTCTTGAAAATTGGTACCATTTATAGCCATTTTGAGCTTCTGGAAGAATATTCTGTCGAAAACAAAAAATGATTAGGCGAGGCAAGGGAATGATAATACAGTTTTTGATTGTTTTGATTAATTTTACATTTAAGCCATAAATCTCTGCTTATTTTTTAGGTTATCAATTATATCCCTGCCTTCGTTAAAGGTTACCTCAGAGAAACAGAGAGAAGTTGGTGGTGATGCGCTTCCGCCAAGATAGTCCATGGGGTTATTATTTGAAATTGGAATACCCTGTATATTCTGGGCGATACTGGAGAAAAAATAATTAAAATCATCTGGTGTTAAGTTATTTTTGTGATCAACTGTCTCCTTACTGCCTTACTCTTGCCTCGATGCTTGTTTACTATCTACATGGTTTTAGGCGCATTTTGAGAAGAGCTAATAAGGTTGTCATTTGCCCTTGTTTTAGCCTTTTTGATAGCATCTTGGTAGAGCTTTTCATTTTGTCTAAATTCTTGTTCGATTCCTATAAAGTTATATTGACGTTTTAGCTCTCCTAAAAAGTTCAGATTCTCCCTCATCGCTTTAAGGTCATCACTAAACCAATTGATGGTATAGGAGTGGTCAGACCGAACAATATAGGATTTTTCTGGGAATGCTTGCTGGTATGCATCTTCCAGCAATGTTGTTGAATTCTCAAAACACTCATTGACATCACTGTTCTCCCCAATAAATTCCCATGACAAATTATCTACAATATATTGTAGAACTTGTTGAGACCCCGTTGTGTTATCGATCTACATACCTTTCGAGACTGAGTGAAGCCACCCTCTGTTATCGGAATCATACACTCAACCACTTGCGACCTATGATATATTCACATCAGCCACACTCACAGAGCTTACATCCATGTTAGAGCTCACAAAGATGTTGTCCAGACGTGTTGGTTCAAATACTGTCTGTTCCAGGCCAAAACTCATCAACAAGCGAGCTGCTTCGGCCTGTCCTGTATTAAAGTGAACATTAAAGTCACCTGCGACCATTAGATTTACGTCGGATTTAAATTCGTCGAGAATCTCCTCAACTGCCCCCAAGAAGGTGTCAAAGTGCCCCGGGGGTGAACGGTAAAATGCTAAAACATATACATTAAAATGAGGCAAATAAACAGAACAATACTCAATACATTTATCAACATTACGAGATGAATTTACAGTATCAAAAGATGTTTTCAAACAGTTCCTAACCAAAATTATGGCTCCTCCACCAGCGCACTGCCCCCTGGCCCAATAAGCTGCTACTTTATATTTTTGAACATAAAGAACTTTTACTTCCTCTTCCCCCAACCAGTGCTCTGTGACGCACAATATGTCAAGAACCTTGTCAGCAATGAAAGATTCAACCTCACTTACTTTATGTCTCATGGCCATTCGCACGGCCTCTCTTAACCCAAGATTAAGTTAAGGTGCACCTTATCTGGTGTATTTTTGTTGCAAATACACCAGATAAGGTGCACCTTAACTTTAATCTTGGATTAAGAGAGGCCGTGCGAATGGCCATCAATGACTTAACGTTAATGTGCATAACCCTTACGTTTTGCTTTGTATTGTTGATTGTTTGCCATTTATAGGCGATAAAGGTTCATAAAATGTTTTACAATGACCCCTTTAGGCCATAGCGTTGAACATAAGTATTTGTCACGTTCACTGTAGGGAAGAGTCAGCCTAAAAGATGCACGATACTTGTCCGTCTTAGTTTTGATTTTTTCACATCGGCAGTTTATCCCCAAGTTATTGTTTTCGAGATATTTTAAAATAAGACTTTCTTATTTCTGGAGCCAGTCTCGGAAGGAAGAGGAAAGCCATTTTTGGTGCTGTTTTTAGCGTGGCTGAGTCTTCATTTGTACCCTTGACAGGTGCGAGTCTGTTAGATTTAGAAGCCCTTGTGTTGGCCTTTTCGATCAATGATGTTCGTTCACAGTCGGATTGATTCAGATTGTCCCGTTGCTTCTGCTTAAAACCCCGTATCTGTACCTGCCAAGCGCCTTGTTTCGTGGCAGAACTACTAGTCTTGGAACTACCAGGATTTCCACTATTTGGGCTTTCGATTCTAACATGGCTTTCTTGAACACTAGTCCGAGGGGACGAGGGAGAATCGACGGTCTTTTGTTTACCTTTTTTTTTTGCTGTTCTGGTTTTAGGTGTTTTTTTTTTTTCATGTTTACGGAATCATAATTTTCTTTCCAGAGGAGGGCATTTTCTTGCAGTAGTTGATTTTTGTCTTCAACCTGCTTGATTAGCTCCTTTAAATATACAATTTCGATGATTTTCGCCTCCATTGTAGTGTTAACCTCATTTTTATACACATGATGCGGGTACTATCGATAAATTTAACCTTTTCGGAAAAATCTCGGGTTACGCATGAGTTAGGGAACACGTTTCCACACACAGCACTACACATACCATACTACTAAAAGACTATGTTTTGCAGCATTGAAGACGTACTTTTTGATCAGCATCACTTTTTAGACGTTCTCTCGTCGGCGCCATCTTTTTCTTGTATAGAGTGCTCCTAGCTTTTGTGTGGCTGCCTTGGCGATTTTGGTAACGTAATTACGCCAAGACATGTTGATGCCCAGCAAGCTTATGGACGAGTCCAGAGTCATTGTTTGTCCATTTGTTCTGTCATTCACAAGTCAGGTCCTGCGGTTTGTTTTTTTTTAGAAGAAAGCTGCTTGAGTATTTCCTGCATTAAACTGGACATTATTTTCCTCACCCCATTCCACGATGGCGTTTATATCCTCATTGATAGCAGCAATCTGATTTTCTCGCTCGCGTTGGGAATGAGCAGCGGTCATTGGAGTCCGCGACATAAATGAGGATGAGTGCTGTCGTCTGTAAAGCTGAAGATAGAATTGTTGGTCCTGTCTAAGAGATCGTTGATATAGAGCAAGAACAGCGTGGGAGATAATATACACTCTTGAGGAACTCCGGCATTGATTTTAAATTTCTCCCAGAGATGTCCATCAATACCAACTCGGATGCTTCAGTATCTTAAGAAATTTGAAACCCTTAGAAGCAAGGCGGGTGGTATGCTGTCAATTTGCTTAACAATCCGTCATGCCACACCCTATCAAAAGCTTTGGATATGTCGAGAGCCACTGCACGAGATTCGCCGTAGCTCTCGATGGCTTTGGTCCACAGGTAGGTCATGTAAGTCAGGAGATCTCCCGTTGATCTGTGCTTGCGGAAGCCATACTAGCGATCGTTTATGCCTGTCGATTCAAGATATTTTAAGAGCTGTTCGTTGATCAGTTTCTCCATGACTTCGGACATGATGGGAACTAAGGCAATTGGACGGTAATTATTTGGAATCGTTTTTTTACCATTTTACGGGATTGGTTGTACCTACCTGAGCGCATTTCCAGCTAGAACGAAAGCATACATTTCTGTATGATAGGGAGAAAAACTTGCATACTGGAGCTGTTAGTTCAGCAGCACATTTCTTAAGCACAATTGCTGGAACGACATCCGGTCCTGTGGCTTTGTTAGTGTCCTGTGGCCTTGTTAGTGTCTAGGTTTTCGAGTATTCGTTTCATTTCGCGTTAGCGAAATACCAGACTTGGCATTGAAGAATTCATTCTCGGGATAGTTGGGGGAGCCTTGATGATCTTATTGTAGAATTTGATGCAAATATTTCGGCGAGAACGTTCGCTTTTCCTTTAACCGTTTTCGCTATTGAGCTATCATCTTTGGTCAGTGGTGGGATTGACGTCTTTGAGAAACCCTGATTGACAGCTTTGGAAACTGACCTAAACGATCTTGATCCGTTAGGACAGTGAGAAGCTTCTTCTTGATCTGCTCATTATATTCCTCCTTGGTCTAGTCAATGGTTCTCTTACACTGGTTTCTAGTCGTGATGAATATATTTCGATTTTCGGCTGTCGGATCTCGGCGCCATTTGCGGTAGGCGGCATTTTCAGCATGCACTGCTCTTGCGCAGTTTTTCCCAAACTGTCTGAGATACGTTTCATAGAAAAGGGGATGAAAGCTTCCATACCAGCTGGATAACTTGAGTTATCTCATCAGCAGACTCAGTGGTGTTTTGATTTCTAAAGCAGACATCTTTCCAAGGAAAAGAAAGATAAAACTCGCGAAGATCACGCCACTTTGCAGATTTGTAGTGCCAAACCTTTCGGGGTACCTGTGGCTCCTTTGCTTTGATAGCAAGTGCACAGGTTGCGGAGATAAGATTGTAGTCTGATAAGCCCAAGTACGGAGGTTGGACAGTTACAGTGTAGAGGTCAGGATTAGTTGATAAGAATAGATCCAGGAGGCTAGCAAAGTCTTTTTGACGCTCATGGATCCTGGTAGGTTTGTTAACTAGCTAAGTAAGTCCGTGACTTATATGTATTAAACTCCTCTGGACATATTACTTTTTATGATTTTCCTCCTGTGCTGCAATAAAAAATATGACTATTTTAAATATCCCACATACACTTAGTTTAGCTTGCCAGGTATTTTGTCTCTAATTGATTTTTGATAGTTTCAAGAGTCACCTGTATTCATCCGTATATTCTGAAGTATTTTAGCATCTACACAAGCCACCCAAGAAACTTAGGTCATGCCTCAAAGAGGCATTGGACCGAGACACTATGAATTATTTTCAGTTTTGTATATTTTCAAATGAAATGACCGCAGGTAGGCCTCCACAAATACTCATGATTAAAAAATTCCCAAATGCATGATTCAACATGATTATAAAAATTCAACAAATCATTGCTCTGTTATTAGTCTAAATGCTGTAATGTCTGAAAATGAAATCCTCGTCACCCCCAGCATTAAAGTAGAGCACTTGCCCGATATGACCAGCTTTGATCTGGGTTTTTCTGGCCAGAGACCCAGATCAATCGTCTCCGCATGGACGGAATTTTAAGAAAAATTCACAGAAACGTTATCAACATCCAAATCATAGGTTGCACAAAGACCAGGCAAGTACGTTCCCTGTCTTTGTTTTGTATCGAAAATATCCACTAGTTAGAAAAAAAAACATGGCTCAATTAAAAAGTGTATTTTCTCGTAGTCTCTATTTTGGCACTATCACATAGACTATATAAAAGGCATCTCAATATAAACTATTTTGAATATAGGCTCTTAAAATAATTTACATTTCTTAAATTAGAAGTAGCTTAATATAATACTGTGTAAAGAATAGGTAATAATTTCTAGACTTGAGGCAATTTTAACATCTTCTTAACTAAGTCGCCTGAGGCCTATTAGGCATCAACAACTATGTAATAAATATATTGTGTGACCCACTACGCATCCAATGAATTCTACAATTCAAAAATTATCGAATATACAGGATATGTTTTATTTAAAAACGTGAAGCTATACAGATTTTCACTGAGAACGAAAGATATAATGATGTGAAATAAAATGAACAAGGGAAAACCACATTTGCTAGAAAAATTATAAAGCTTCGTTGTTTATATTTTTATACATTGTAATACATTGTAAGTGATATTATTGGTCTTCCCCGTGCTTCATAAATTCAAGATGTACTATTGGTGCGCGCCTTTTGAAACGGTCTGTATAGAATCTGCCTGAGATAAATGGATCCAGAAAATAACTGGCATTGTATATTTGCAATAATATCCTAAGGTCGATGCTTAAGTATATCTAACCAATATAGGCACGTAATAAAGTGTCATAAAAATATTCTCCAATAAAAAAATGCTTATAGATAAATTACGTAGTTCTAAGGTTCGCTTCTATTAAATAATAATTTAATATCATATTTTTCTATCACAATATATGCATATTCGTGTCATTCAACCTTTCGAATTGGCGATTGTATAGCTACGATAGATGAAAATATACAGGGCAAAATGCAATCAATACAGCAAATTATACAGATGAACTCTAAACTTCTTTCAATTTACAGGCAAATCGTTTATAAAGTAGAACAAATATTGCTATTACTAACATGTTGTAGTTAAAAAATCTGATTCCCTACATGTAAACGTAGGAGAAATAAATAATAATTATTTAGAAGGAAAAGAGAAATGGAAACTATTTTGAATATAGGCTCCTATATTTACATTTCTTAAATTAGAAGTAGCTTAATATAATACTGTGTAAAGAATAGGCACTAATTTCTAGACTTGAGGCAATTGTAACATCTTTTTAACTACGTCGTCTGAGACCTATTAAACATCAGCAACTAATAAAATACATTGTGTGACCTAATAAGTATCCACGGAATCCTAGAATTCAAAAATGATCGAATATACGGGATGTTCTATTTACTAATAAGTTGTAGTTAACAAAAAATATATTTCTATAAACATAAATGTAGGAGAAATTGTACCCAAACTCATAAATAATTAATTATTCAGAATTATTTCAAACAGGAAAGGAGAAATGGAAGCTCATATTTTAATGTTTGTATACGAATTCCTTTAACTTCCAGCGAAAAACACTTAAATACGGAACAACAAAGATCGCATTAGAGAGTTCTATAATTTCTATACTCCATTTTGTATATATTTTGACGAAACAGACCTAGAGCACGTAACATTAACTATACGATAAGAAGAACCACTCGACCGCGGCAGCTTTGATATGCGTGTTCAGGGAGCGCTACGAAGGAATCGTAGTTTGTGATTGGCTCCGTGGTAACGGTTGGCGGACTCTAGCCGCACACAGGTCGAATTTCAATAAAAGCTGGCCAGAAACGATATTTTCGTTGGCGGTATTTTAAATCAAATTTATGACGAAATTATTTGCTCAATTTTTTTAGATTTAATTAAATTTTGTAGTTTTGGGTGATTTAAATTTATGAAAGTCGCGTTGGATTATTTATTTATCTATGACAGTGACAGAAAAGACAGCATTTTGTGGCGTGGTGGCGCGGGTCGCGGCCTAGCATCACGACGTGATCCTATTTTATTACGTCAGATCTCCGATGAAAATGTGCTTCGAATTCTGCATATTAACTCTTATATTTTAAGAACCGCTTAACGAATTGATTTAAAATATTGAATATGGCTTATAAGTATTTTGGATAGGTAATATAAATTTAATTGTCTTTTTTTAAATGAGCCTGTTGCTTGAAAAACTTCAAAGCTTTCCCGACCAAAGTGATAATGCAAAATTTCTTAAATTGAAATTAAAAATGCCTGATTTAACAGGATATCAAGACTTTTCCAATGGGTTTAGGTCGATGCAATGCTTTGTACAATAAATATATTTCTAAGTAGAATCAATCAAGTAGGATCAAAAAGAGGTTTTTAGAAAAAAATAAAAATTGGCTTACAACTGACGTAAAATTTTAAAAAATATTGTTGGGGAAACACCCCACCCCATTTTTCACCGTGTAGTTTGGTGATAACACCCTGTATGAACCTGTATGAATGTAGTATGAATGAGCCATAATTAATCCACGAATATATTTATTTAACCCCAGGTAAACAGAAATGTGTGCATTTAAATCAGCATATGTCAGTTCTCGATTACCCCTGAGTCCAAACCTGGATGGTCGATCCCATTATATAAGGCTAATTGTCACTCCGTCAGGGAAAACGCTTGTAATCGTTTTTATTTTAATATATCTTTGTCTCCGTCAGTATTGTGGAAACAATAATGTGTCGAATAAAGAAGGAGCATTTTTCTACCCTCTCAAATGCGATAATGGACTCGCCCAAGCTTACTTTCCCGCGTTATTGTCCCTCCCGAGAGCGTAAGAAAAATCAGATTTTAGTGCAGTTTCAACTTTCACTCGACTAGCAGCAAAACGTGCTGTCGCTCCCAAAGGTCAAATTCCTTTTGGGCCAATTTCGCGCAGAAAAAAAATATCGAGTGTACCTCTGTTATCTTTGTCCAAGTTTGGACAAAGACCCCTTTTGGGCGTTTTACCCAATTCCTTAAAGCCAGAAACGACGTGGCGTCGTGGCTTCCCTGTAGTTGAAGAGAACCAGTAAAATGGCGGTACCAAATTTGTAGCTCAAATTGTGCCTGTACCATTCAATTAAGCCATATCCCTGGTTACAATACAGGTAGGGAATAGACAAAGACTTACATCTCGAGGTATTTGTAGAGTGAAAGAAAAGTTAAAATTTCAAAGACAGAAAGCAGATAATTTAATTCAGTTCAGATTTAAATAATCAAGACATTTTCTTTAGTAGATATTTTAATTAAGCACCCTTTTGTATATTTATTTTAATGTGTGAAAAAATGGATGCATCAAGTATTGTAAACATTGTATAAATTGTATATATATTTTTTGTATTTAATGCAACTTACGACTGCATTATTAAAGTACTTAGTGAACCTACCTACCTAGTTTCAATTCCCAGCGTATGTATAAAACCCCCACCATCCTATCTTAATACAGTCCACTAATTGCTTGTAGTTAATTATACTGTTAATTGCTACCCCCACCTTTGTGATCAAAATAAGTTAAGAAAATTAATTTGTTTGTACCGACCAAATATATTGTAAAATGACGCAAAACAGTAGCGTTCAGTGAGTGTAGTAAGCGGTCCAAAACCACTCCGAGAAAATTCAACACCATAGGAGTTAACTTATGCCGCTCAACATGAATATTGAGAGCATTTGTGTGAAAGTACACAGAAAGAATGATCACCTAAAAAGCTCATTTCGATTAGGAATTGATAATCAACACAAGGACGCCCTACTTAATCCGGTTGTGTGGCCAAGAGGTACTGTGGTAAACCATTTTATAAATCACAGCCAGCCGGCGGGCGTCCTCAAGTAAACTAGGGGGCACTACCGCCAATTTAACTTATATAAGATTTACCGTTTTCCATCCATCTGAATATACATTCTCTTCGAAGCCAGATTGAAGTGTTTCTAAAAATGCATAGTATCGAGTACGACATATTGTGCTTCAATGAACATCATCTTAAGTATGATGAAATCCAATTTTTAAGAATCGAGAAATATAACACTACTCTCTTGCTTTACAAGACAGCAATGATTATGGGTGGAAATAGAAGTATCGAGGCCCTGGTCAGCATGCCATCAGAGTCTGACTGCGAAGTGGCTGCTGTCGAGGGGGATGACCACAACATGACCATATTGACTGTTTACCATCCTCCAATGGAAGACTTCGAATTTTTATGAACATAATGGAGGATGTACTACGTTTTGTTTAACGGGGGCCATGCAGGCATAATATAGTAACAGGTGACTTTAATATTGTTTTAATTCAAATTCACAAAGGGGTCAAGATTTTATTGATCTTATGGGTAGATTTTTCAAAAAACCAATCATGTTAATTGTATTGACAATATTTTTATTACTTTTGGTGATAGTCTTAGTTATAAATTGAGTGTCTTTGATCCGTTGCTTTCTGATCATCTGGCATTGGATATCTCAATAGAGCTGCACAGTGATGATGTGCGCCCCCAGTATCGTATGTGTCGTCCACTCACTAATAAGGGTATAAATGAAATGTATGGCTATATGGTGTCACAGAAATGGGATTTCATCGGGGTGCAAGATGCATGTATTGATGTCAGGTTTGATAGATTTCTCGAGGTTCTGACGGTTGGAGTTGACATGTTCTTTCCGGTATTATCGATGAAGGTTAAACAAAATAATAGTAACACGGTTGATTGGTTTGACAATAGTCTGAGTCAAACTCTTTAATTTCTAACAGAACTCTATAAAAATAGACCCTTCATTGACTTAAACAATTGCATAAAACAATATAAAAATCAATAAAAAACGAAATGCTTATATCAATCACATAATGAGTTCAACCAATATTATCAGAGCCTCTTCTTCTTCTTATGTACCAGGTCCTTCCAGGACGTTGGTTACCAACAAAGCTAGACGTACTTTATCGACGGCAACTCTAAAAAGTGTGCATGAGTTGATTTTGTACCAGTCGCGTAGATTTTTCAGCCATGACGTTTTTCTCCGGCCTGGTCCCCGGCTGCCATCTATTTTACCCTGAATGATGTTTTGTAGGAGCCGATATTTTGTTCCCCTCATCACATGGCCGAAATACTCTAGTTTTCTCTTTTTTATAGTGGAGAGGATCTCAGTGGTCTTATTCAAGCGCTGTAATATTGTCGCGTTGGTGATTCTTTCAGTCCATGTGACTCTTAGCAATCTCCTGTAGGCCCACATCTCGAAGGCTTCTGGACGTTTCTCTTCGTTTTTCGTGATGGTCCAAGCTTCTACTCCATATAACAGTGTGGAGAATACGTAGCACCTCAGCAGTCGAATGCGTAGGGGCAATTTCAGATCTCTGCTACTTAGGACATTGCTCATTTTTCTGAAAGCTGCCCGTGCCTGTTCTATCCTTGACCTTACTTCTGTGTGGCCGTCTGCGTTCTCTGTTATTATACTGCCTAAATATCTAAATTGGTGCACTTGTTCTAAGACACGCCTTTGATTCTGATATCGGCTCTGACATTCTGTTGTTTGCTGACTACTAATACTTTGGTCTTTTTTATGTTTAGCGTTAAGCCCGCAGCATCGCATCTTTCCACCATTTTATTTAAAATCAACTGTAGATCGTCCGGGTTAGAGGCCAGCAGGACCGTGTCATCAGCGTATCGCAAGTTATTTACCGATTCGCCATTAATGATAATGCCTGTCGCTTCTTCCGAGAGTGCATCTTTAAAAATTCTTTCTGAATATACATTGAAGAGTAGCGGGGACAGGATGCAACCCTGCCTTACACCTCGTTTGATGTTTACTCCTTGTGTATCAGTTCCCTCCACTCTGACTGTTGATGTTTGGCTCCAGTATAAATTTGCAATTATTCTGATATCCGCTCCGTCCAGTCCAATCAGCTTGAGAGTTCCCACCATTATATCATGTTTAACTCGGTCGAAAGCTTTTTGAAAGTCTATAAAGCAGGCATAAATATCAACTGACATATCACGGCTTCTTTGTGCAAGGACATTAATACCGAATAGTGCTTCCCTGGTACCGAGGCCATCGCGGAACCCAAATTGTGTGTCGCTTAAGTAATTCTCACATCTCGCATATATCCTGCCATGAATGATTTTCATAAATAGTTTCAACAAATGATTCATTAGACTGATAGTTCTGTATTCATCGCACGTTTTAGCCGTGCTTTTCTTTGGTATTGTTATGAATGCAGATTTCAGCCAGTCGTTTGGAATTTTACCGCTGGAATATATTTTGTTGAAGAAAGCGGTGAGTGTTTTGAGGCCGTTTTGGTCGTCTATTAGTTTATATACCTCACAAGGAATCTCATCTGGCCCTACTGCTTTGCGGCTTTTTGAGCACTTAATAGCGTATTCCACTTCTCTGCATGTAATTGGTGGACCTTCTGTGTCATCCAAAACCGGCGGTGTTACTGCTCTATCATCTTCAAATAGTTTTGTTATGTACTTTGTCCATTCGGTTATTTTTTGTTGAATTCCTTGTACTACTTTTCCACTTTCATTGTACAGTATGCCCGATGTTCTGTTTGATCTTGAGTTGCCAGTTGCTTCCTTGATCTTTTTATACATGTTGAAGGAATCATATGCCGCTTCTAGATCCTCAATCTCCTTGCACTGGCTGGCCAAATAAGACGCTTTTTCTTCCCGGATTCTCTGTCTTATTATTATCTGTTTGGCTTTATAAGCGTTTTTGTTGTGTTTTAGTAGCCTACGTTCTTCCATTAGATCTAAAATTTCCCTCGTCATCCATGGTCTTTTCTTATTTTGCGGTTTACATTTAAGGTTGTTTAGGCAGATGTTTTTTATTGGTGGTCTCATTTTGTTCCACTGGGTGTCAGCAGTTGTTTTCGAACTATTCCCCTTGTGGGCTCCACTTTTAATAGTGTGCGGTCTATGCTGTTTTGATTTTGCCTTTTAATAATTATCTTTAACTTTGTGTGAATTACCGCTACTAGAGGATTGTGATCCGATCCGATGTCTGCTCCTGGGTATGTTCTGACGGATTTTATGCTGTTTCTAAAACGTTGCTTTACCAGCAAGAGCCTCTTGGGATGTTGTAAATGATTTTCGGGACAAAAGTGGTGTTGAGGCGGCTACCGGATTGACCGCACAAGATTTCAAAATTTTTCCAACATTGCAGAGGAAAGTAAGAAATATTCACCTAACGGCGAGAAATTACTCTGACTACTTAAGCGACATGATGATGCATTCAGGTTTTCGGATGTGAGCTATATACAGGAAGAGATGTGATCAATTCCCTTAAGAACAAGAATAGTAGAGAGATTTACAGTATTAAGGTATCAATGTTAAAATCCTACAAGGATCTACTAATTATCCCGCTTACCAAACTGATTAACCATTGTATCAGGGTTGGCTTCTTTCCTTCTTCCATGAAAACATCCAGCGTTGTCCCTATTTTTAAAAAGAAAGATAAAAGTGATGTGGACAATTATTGCCCAATCTCGCTGGTGCCGGTATTATTCAAGGTCTTTGAATGCTTACTGAAGGGGCAGTTGTGCAACTATATTGAGGCCAACAGCCTGTTCTCGGATAGTCAGTTCGGATTCAGAGCTAACAAGTCAACAACCTTGGCTGTCCTTGGGTTGTTGCGATATATAGCGCAGGCTTTTGAGGAGGAGCAGTATGTTAGTGTAAACATGCTGTGACCTCTCGAAGGCCTTCGACTGTGTCTCGCATAATATTCTCCTCGATAAGCTAGGGTTCTATGGGATTGACGAGACTAGTGTCCCTCTGCTGAGTAGCTACTTAGGGGAACGTACGCAGTACGGTGTGCCTCAGGGCTCGGTGCTGGGTCCTCTTCTTTTTTTATTATATGTTAATGACATAAATAGTTCTGTTCCGACATCGAAGGTTATGTTATTTGCAAACGATACATCTGTTTCGGAGTCTCACGTACGCATGGAGAGGTTAAGTGAACGTATGAATGCTAGTGTGAATGAACTGAAGGTTTGGTTTGCAGCTAATAGACTAGCTTTAAATGATGCCAAAACAGAAAATATTATCTTCGGATTGAGGAGTATAGATCAGAACATTGAGGAGGCACGGTTTTTGGGAGTACATCTTGACCCAACATTAATATTCGACAGGCATGTAGAATACATGGCTGGTCGTTTGGCCAAAACCCTTTTTTTTAAATCTTAAAAAGTGTGTTGCCTAAACCGTGCCTCCTCCAGGCTTTTCATGGTGTTTTCCAGTCGGTAGCCTGTTATGCTATCTTGACATGGGGTCACTCCCCACACGCAGCACGAGTCTTCGGACTGCAGAGGAGGGCTGTAAGGGTCATTGCACTCATTGCAGGCCTTGATTAGAGTACTGATACAAGGCAGGCATTCAAAGAGCATGACAATTCCATCAAGATACATATATGAATGCCTTGTCTATTGTTATCGAAATTTCAGCGACTACAGCCTTAATAATTGTTAACACGAGTATCCTACCAGACATGGTAATCAAATAAGAACTGATTACCATAGACTTGAAAGAACAAGAATGTCAACAAATTATTTGGGTCCAAAGTACATAATCGCCTACCCATTTAGTGTTGGTGTTTGTTTGGTTGTAGCATCTACTTATATTAATGCCATTTTAGTTACAAAGTTGATTTGTGTTATATAGTATCGGCTTAACTGGTGCCATTTTAAATGTAATGTTTATTAGTGTTATTTAATATGTATATTTTTAACTAATTGTAGACATAATTTAAGCAACCTAAAATTATTTTCTTTCTGACGTGGTAAAATTGTTTGTAATAATTGTTGACCGAAATATATTGAATCTTGAGCTACAGATCATGTGGTAACTTATCCGCATCGAAAGTTCTCAAGACTATTAGTAACGAACCCGAGCAAGCCAAAATTTTTGAAAACAAGAACAGTAAAGATAATTTACATTTGGAGTTAAATCCTGATGAAGTATTAGCTCTAATAGTTATTGTAGAAGCTAATTTGTCTAAGCGTCAGTATAAACTTATCAAAACGCAACTTATATCCTTCGTACGACAAAGTTTTGGAGGCCAAAAAAAACGTTATCCCAATTAGGGCTGGGCGATTATTAAAAGTAATAATCGATGCTCGATTTTTTGTGAAATATTAATCGATCATTTCTTAAAAGTTAATCGAATAATCGCTTATTTTTGCCCACCCCAAACCCCATAATATTGTAGTAAGTGAAACTGAAGCTGAAATTTCGGTAGAATCATTATTGCACAATACTGGTGCAAGACTGATGCTATTACAAAAAGAAGTAATAATTACTTTGGCTGAATCAGCAGATAAAATTTATTATTTAGTTTTAATTTGTAAATATGGCCTGATGGTATCTTGGGGCAGCCAGAATATAAGTAAGTGTTTTTCAACAGTAGCTCTGATGCTTCTATATTATTTACTAGTTTGGTCCCTATTAAATTAATATTTAAAAATAGTGATCTCTGAAATACTTGTATGGCAAAATTGCAAGCCCTCATAAACGCGTTTCTGTCCAATTAACATTCACTTTGCTCGTGAGACTCCTGAGTTAACCGTTGCAAAAAAAAACAAAATATGAATCATCAAATTAAAAATTTGGAACCCTTTTTTTACAACGAAGGAGCTCTTAATTTTCAAAATCATTTTTTAAAACCGGTTAAGAATATACAAATGATTTTTATACATGAGTTTTATCGTTAGGGATAATTGATACACCCTATATATAAATATAGAAGTAGTGTTATAGCCTGGACCGATTCTCCCGGGGGGCAGACGGGGGATTCTCCCGGGGGCTATAGACGAGTTAAAGTCTCCCTGGTGACCTTGAGATAGCCCACTTGGCATTGGGTGTATTCGACCTTGAATGACTTTGACTTTCAATGTTCTCGAGTTTTTTTGAAGGTCGCGCTTCAAAAAAAGACGCAAGGACATTCAAGGTCAAAGTCACTCAAGGTCGAATTGAACTCGTCTATAGCTCCTAGGAGAATCCCCCGTCTGCCCCCCCCCCCCTGACATCGGGGAGAATCGGTCCGGGCTATAGCACTCTACTTATAGATGATCCAAAAATTCAACAATAAAGCATCATTGTCTAAAACACGATATTTTAAACGTGTAATACTTAATAACTGCTATGTCTTATTTCTGGTAAACCTTATTATGGCCAGCTTTGCTAGAAATTCGACCAGTGTGCGCCGTGTCAAAGGTCGCCTGCCAATATCCTGCTAGTTTTCGCGCAGGGAAGGAAACACACAGTTGACGTGCCGCCGCGCCGCGCCGCACCGCGGAGAATGAACCTTCTTATCGTATGGTTGATGTTCGGTGCCTAGAGTTCGAAGGTGTATCAAACGTTTTTGTTTGCAAAGGATTTGTCACGCATACATATGAGTTACAAGAAGAATAGGCAACATGCAAAGCAGTAGAATTGACATTTCTATGTTAGAAACACTAGGCATTATACTTAAACCTTGTAAACTATGAGTCTGATGGATGTTGTGAAGGGTGATACGGCTTACAAGCAAGGTAAAAAGAAGCCGTGGAAAACACTTTAGCGTCAGCAATAGAAGAAAGTCCGATTTGATGATCATAATCCGTCTAAACAAATATAAGATCCCTTGGATAGCTCATTTAAACGCGTTTTTTATATTCTAGGAAACACATTTTAATTATCAACACGGCACGAATGAGATTGTTAAGGTAAATAAAGGTGCATCACTGTCGCACAAAGAACAAAAAAATTCCGTAATAAAACAATGTTACAATTCTTTGTACACAACACCTCAAACCTGAACGGGAGACACAAAACATGTGCTCAGAACTCACGTTTCAGCTGGTTGATCAGCAATGAATCAACGATACAGCCTCAGAAATTGTTGACTAATCATCATATTCTTCTGTTTGGTCCCTTGATTTAGGACATCAAGCGAAATTGTGAACGATGATGTAAAAACCTGGTTAATAACTTAGGAACAGAGGAAAAACTCTCTAGTGATAACGACTGAACTAAAAGTGTTAAATAAAGGAATGTTCAACAGAATCTTCTTAAAAAAAATACCAGTAAAAAACTTATAAATCTAACCTATTTCCTATGCACCCACCACGCCCTAGAATATATAGACGTATCGAGTAATTATTTGCAGGTAATTTTTTTCTACTTAACTGCAATACACATTAACCATCAACGATAGGAAACAATATATTCAGGATTTCTTTGCACTTAAAACTTAATCCTAAATATTGTTACAGCGATTTCGATTTAGCTGCTTTCAGATCTGATATTTATGGGCGTCGCACACGATACCGTGAGTCGCTTAACCGACGAGATTCAAAAAAGCAATAAAACAGCAAGAGTACCTAGGTAATAATATTTTAGAACAGAATGCTTTTTATCAACTACTTTCTGAGGGTACTAATCGATTTATAAGGAAGGAAACAATTCGATATTTAGGATCTTCCATTTATTCCCCCAAATTTAAAGAGATTAAACAGAACATATATGCAAAACATCTACCTTTTGTTACGGGCGTAAATTCTTTCTATTTATAGAACATATATTTAGTTTTGGGAATAAAAAAAAATAAGTCATTATAGATAGGTATATCGCTTGGATAACCATCTCTATTGTTTCTCGATAAGACCGAGCCTAACTAGTTTCATGACAGCAG
This sequence comes from Pissodes strobi, assembly GCA_016904865.1. Lineage (NCBI taxonomy): Eukaryota > Metazoa > Arthropoda > Insecta > Coleoptera > Curculionidae > Pissodes > Pissodes strobi. The sequence goes on along the minus strand of MU184798.1, from coordinate 12,100 downwards.
CAGGTTAAGGTATTTTATTTAGATCAATAATGACTGTCGGACAATTTTGAAGTGTTTACAGAATTTTCTGTTTATTAATCAAGAAGGATGGGAAAACAGGAGAATAGGTTGCTATTAATTTTGGCAGGCATTGTTTCTCTTCAGTGGCCAAAAGTTTTCCTGGGACGAGTGAGTAGCTCCCTAGGAGTAAGTTTCATTTTGGAATGAAATGGGTTTTGTATGCCGACTTAAGCTTCTGGGAGACATGTTGGTACAGTGGAAAAATATTAGACTCAACCAACGGCTATGATGGCTATTTTCCCATAATCATAGGCACAGCATAGATAGAGAGTCTTGTTAAGAGGTGTCCAAGAAGGTTTTGTAAACCCCAGTCATGGGTAACTTGTTTTAAGTTGATTTGTGAATGTATAATTCCAATTAACTTCTGGAGCCGAGTTTCGGCGTTTAATGTTTATATTTCATATTAAGTTGTTTTGATGGATTAATTTCCGTTTTGGGTTTTAGCTTTGGATTTCTTGTAGTGTGGTATTGTACACTTTGGATTCTTTACAATCTGGGTTACTCTGTAGATTTCTTTTTGATGACAGCAGAATATGTCGGATATCATGTGCTTCCATCCGGCCTGTTTGGCCGGATCAAAGCTGAAAAACGCCGAGTGTACACACGAAGCCAATAAGGATAGAAATAAAGTACAGATATAAACACTGAAGATAATACAGAAATAGACCTTCTGAGGATACTAGTCAAAGAACTTCAAAGTAAGAATCAGATCTTGCAAGAAAACAGCCAGTTACTAAAAGAAAAATGATTTTTTCTCGAAAATGAAATAAAAAATCACGAAAAAAAAAAGAAAAGCAAATGCACGCCTCCTAGCGTTATGCGAGGAAAAGAAGGCGCAAAACGCCGAAATCGTAACTTCTCAAGCTCCTAGAGATGAGGCGGTTATTCACGTCGATGCCGAATCACAAATCGAGAATCAACCATCCGCTGTTGATAGCCTGCGCAGTCACAATGTTGACAAAAATCAAAGTGACTGGGTCTGGGTAGAGGTTAGATCAAAACACAAAAAACCGGTTTTCTGACACAAAGCGCCCGGAGCCACTTAAAGGACAGAATGAAAACGCTGCCAACCTGAAAACAGCGAAAAGAGTATCGTTCCTGTTTCTGTCCGGTCTAGCATCGGAAGTAAACTGTGAAAATGTTATTGATTTTCTTAAAGAAAACAACCTACACGATGCGAGAAAATAAAATCAAAAAATCAGAAATACTGCGGCTTTTTTCGACTTGCAGTTCCACAGGAAGAAGTGAATAAATACTTGACATCTAACTTGTGGCAAAGAAGATCAATAATTAACCATTTTCGGAATCTTCAGAGCCAAAAAACGGCAACAGCAATCCATTTCGAAGAAAGATAAAAATCCTACGCTATCTGAGGAGGAAGGTTGACGAAATAGAAGCTTTCATTGCTGATAAGGGCATTGACATCATGTGTCTGACGGAGCACTGGCTAATCAAAGAAGAGATGCAGGTGGTCCAAATACAAAGTTACTCCTCAAGGCATGAGTCAGTTGGAGGTGGGACTGCTATATTTACCAGACTTTTTAGTTGCAAATGACGTAGATATAAGAATTTTTTTATTTTAAATGTTTATAAGAGCTGATTGAGGGCTTACTTACAAGACTAGGGTCAGGTAAGCAAATTATAATAGCGGCGTACTTCAATGTTCATTTTAACACCTCTGAGACTTCTTGTAGTCAGCTCTGTGACCTGCTCAATGGCTTTGACCTGGTGCAGACGGTATATGGACCTACCCGAGGTGCGTCCTGCCTGGATAATGTGTTTGTCAGTTCGGGAATGGATGTATGCTTTGCTGGGGTCACAGGGGTCAGATCCTGAAGCTCTCAATGGAAGAAGCCCCAGGATTTACCGAGTTTGCAGAAAATAAAAGTGTGCCGGCCCATAACACAACGGGGTCTACTTGCATTTCATGATAGGTTATATGCTGAGTCGTGGGATTTTATCAACAGTGAGAGTTTGAGCGCTGACCAAATGTTCAATAAATTCATGGTTATCTTAGAGCAGGCCGACTTGCAGTCATTTCCTGACAAAAACTTATAGTCAGATCAGATCAAGGGAATAATATTACCTGGTTCAACGAAGAGCTGAGGAGAGAGAATAATAGCATCTATACCAAAAACAACAGACAACTTCCAAAAATATCTACCAGACAGATCACAAAATAATCTAAACTTTGAGTTTGGTGAAGTTGGAATTGTGCAGGTAAGAGATGCGATCCTTGATAAAACAATTGAAGCATCATTTGATATCATGTCTTACAAAACTCTTCAATGCAAGCAGAGTGTTTTAAGACTTCTAAGGTGGTACCAGGTTTTAAAAGAGGGTCAGTAAATGATACAAATAACTATAGACCAATATCTCTTATTCCAGTTTTATTCAAGATCTTAGAATTCATATTAAAACAGCAACTTTACAAGCATTTTGATGAAAAAAAAATGTTTGCAGCCATCCAGTTTGGCAGGGTATAACAGATTTGTTGCAGTATGTGGTGGATGCCTTCGAGAGGGGTGAGTATGTCCATGCAGCTTTCTGTGACCTCTCGAAGGCTTTTGATTGTGCCTCCCACTCTGTACTTCTATTCAAGCTTGTATTATATGGAATAGGGCATAATAGTGTAAGATTAACGGGGAGTTATTTGCAGGCTAGAAAACAACAGACATATTTTAAGGGTGAAACTTCACATAGACTCCCAACCTCTAGACTTTGGCTGTTTGCTGATGATACTACATTGGCTGGCTGTGGTGGGAGTCTGAATGAACTGGTAAATGAGGTGAATAGGGAAGTGCAAGGATTTCAAGAATGGTTTAGTGCAAGTAAGCTGACAATGAATGAAGATAAAATAGTATGCATGACTTTAGTTTAACCCACTCCTGACTTTTAGGGGCACATTGATGTGATAGCGAGAAATATCTTCTGCTAAAGAATCTCTTCAAGATTCTGCCACCAGCAGTGTTGCTCAGGCATTTCATAGTATTTTTCAGTCCGTGGGTGTGTATGCGATTCTGGCTTGGGGTCATTCTGCTCATTCAGGCCGCATCTTTGGGCTGCAAATGAGGGCAGTACGTGTAAATGCTGGATTAGGGTATAGGGAGGATGTTCGAGGATCTTTTATCAATTTGAGAATTCTGACTATACCAAGTAGATACATTTTGGAGTGCCTACTTTATGCTCACTCTAATGCTGGAATTTCTAATTCCTTCCTTTTGAGCAAAGCCTTCTATAGTATAGACGAGTTCTTTAATAGTCCTGTGATATTTTTAATATGTATTTTAAGCTCTTGTATTGTATAATATTGTCTCTAATTTCCTACTTTTAATCTCTCTTCTTAAATTTTAAAGTGTTTCTTAAATCTGTTTATGTTGGCCTGTTTCGAGATGTCATGTTATGTATTTTGGTTTTGGACCGATTTTAGTCTGAGTATTTTTTAAATATGTTATATTGTGGAATAGAATAGATGAATGGTTTATTATATATAATATATAAATAAACAATGTTTTTTAGTCCTTATATACGGTACCTACTGACGTAAGGAATGATATATTTTGTATTGAATACTTGAATAAAGTTTGAAGTTTGAAGGGTATGCGTGAACAAATGAAGTTTTTGAGGGATTTAGGTGGACAATACGACTATACGAGATATTTTCGCTATCAATATGAAGGTAATAAAAACCATTAAAAACGTTATCTTGATACCTTTAATAAAGCTTATTAATTTATGTTTCAAGGAAAATATTTTTCCAGGTGCTCTGAAGAGAGCCATTGTAATTCCCATCTTTTAAAAAGGAAAAAAATTATAAACCGATATCCTTACTGCCAATTATCTCTAAAATATTTGAAAAATGTATGATGGCCGTCAGGTTGGTTGGGTTCTTTGAAACAAATGGACTTTTCTCGCCGTGTCAGTTTGTATTTCGTCAAGGTAAAAATACTGTCCTGGGTATTTTGTATCTCATCTCGGATGTTGTGGAGGCCTTTCACGATAAGAAATATAGCACAGTCCTGTTTTGTGATCTTAGCAAAAGCTTCGACTGCGTCGACCATGGTATCCTCCTCCAGAAGCTTCAAATCTTTACTCAAGCATCATCAAACTAATAAATTCTACCTAAGTAATAGGCGTCAAAATGTAAGGTATGATGGTGTGACATCGGCAGAGAGGGTGGTGAACATAGTTCCACAGGGTTCAATATTGTGCCCCATCCTGTTCCTTAACGATCTGTCCGCAAATGGGGCCAGTGAACATTTTATTCTCTATGCAGATGACACAACTGTTTCCTTTGCTGGAGACTTCCTAGAGGCTGCTTATGCTGGATCCGTGGACGCGCAGGCGAGGGCTGAAGCATGGTTTCAGTCGAACAGGCTATTGCTGAATAGAGGAAAAACGGAGAAAATTATTTTTGTGATGGGAGATGTTGATGACTATAAGGAGGCTCGGCCGTGGCAGTATTCCTGGGTGTGACCCTGGACTCAAGATTGCAGTGAGGACCTCATATCGATCAGGTTGCCAGGAACTTGACGAGGGGCGTTTATGTAATTAGGAACCTTTCAGCTTGTGTCTCTTTGCTTATTCTAAGAACGGCATTCTCTCATTCGCACATATTCTATGCAATTTTGGCTTGGGGGCACTCATCGGGGGTTCATAGATTGTTTGCAATACAGCGGGGAGCAATAAGGGTCATGGCACGCCTCAGATATATGGATGATTGTAGGCTTTTGCATCTCTTGAGATACTTACGGTTCCCTCTCTATATATACTGGACAATCTACTTTTTGCAAGGAGAAATTGGGATTTTCAGGTACATGAAGATATAAAGTCCGTTCAAGTCTATTTCGCTGTTACGTCATATCATTCCATCTTTCTTTATGCAATGAACGTATGTACTAAATTGGTCCGTCAAATTGGAATCTTTGACATCGATTTGCGTCAATGTCAAAATATCATAACGAAAATAACTGGTAGTTGGTTTGTTTTACGCTAATAATTGCTAATAAAAATCGTTTTGAGATGCCCCACCGGTTCAGTGAGAAAGAGCAAGCTTTAATTTTAAAATTAGTGCATTATTTCACACGTGAAAAAGATGCTTGTAGGCCACTTTTACCCTGGAAAGCTGTGCACAATGTAAGTAATATTTCTTTTTTATTTATTTGATAATACTAAAAAATTATATCTCTAGAAAAAAATGTATTTTTGATGTGTAAACATCTTACGCGGCGATATGAGGGCAAATCTCGGCAAATGAGACGGTAATGCGCAAACCAATTCTAGCCGTATTATATACAATTTTGCCATTTAAAATCGTTTTAAATGGATTTTAGAGGATATAAAAGCATATTTTAAATTAAACGAACCGTCAAAAGTATTATTTTTTAACTATTATATTCGCAGTGTATTTGGATCCATAGCACAGCTTATTTTTAATGGACGGTTGAATTTAAAATGAATTTTCGCTTCAAAATCCACGACAAATTCGTCCGAAGCCATGGCTATATGCCTGAAAGTCCGAATTTTAGGATTTTTATACAATTTTGCCATTTAAAATCGTTTTTAAACGGATTTTAGATGATAAAAAGCTTATTATTTTTTTCCAATTTAACGAACTGTCAAAAGTATTATTCAGATGCCCACACGTTTGAAACAATATTGTCATAAGTATGTAAAATTGATCAAAACGGAACGTGCTCCGGAATAGAAAACAGGTACAGAGACATCTTTTGGCTAGTGTAAAAAATAACGTACGAGTCTATCTAAGACGTACGGATCTTTTCTTTTGACGTCAGAAATTCTGACGTAACAGCGCAATAGCCTTGAATGGACTTTACATGATTAAAATACCAGGAATAAAAAGAATCTAGTACCTATGTACTGGCGCCTCCGAAGGTGTCAGGATAGCCCTGGGTATTGGGCAATCAAATTCTTTACGTCCTACCTCAAAATATCTCACAAAAAAAATTAAGGAGATCCTTATAAAGAACAGCTTTTATACTGGTTTATACGTATTTTTAATTTAAATTTTTTTTGTATTTTTAATTTTTTTCATTGTTGAGTGGGGCAAAAGCTTTATGCCTTTGTAGTTTATATTTTGTCATAAGTACTTGATGTGGAAAATTTGTATATATTTTTTTCTTTTTTTGACGTGTGTAAACAATTTTAATTGTAATAGCATAATTAGTAAATGATTATGATTATGAAGTACGAGGACAGTTTTTTTTTAGAAGTCCGATAAATGGTATGGAAATACTGTCTGGGTTTCGGGACGTCCAGGAAAAAAACAGCTAAGTGTCCTTTATAGTTGATAAATATAATTTCCGTTCGTAATTGACAAAATTTTAGCAACACCATAAAGACTTTCAATAATTGTCGAAATTCCGTAACAAAGTTAGTAGTTTTAACAGTTTGAATAATTACCTTAGTATTTGCTACTGAATATCTCAGTCACTAGAGTTTAGAATAGTAACCATCTATCTGTGAAGTGTAACTACGCCGGCATAGTTTCATTAGGTTACTCTCTGGTGTACTAGATTTTTGGACATTTTCAAGTGCATTTTATAACCGGGGAATTTATCTATTTTTCCTTTCTTGTTAGACGATAATATCAAAATCGTATCATACCATTTTGAGGCTTTGGCTTTGTTTAGAAACTTGCAACTTGGGCTTACGGAGAAGCTATTCTATCCGAGTTGAATTAGTAGCCCAGTCTGTGTGGTAACGTCTGGTAAGAGTTACCTCCGTCTAGGTTACAGGGTTCGGGCAGAGTGAATCGTTAGTGTTAATGTTCTAAATTATAAATTTTTCATGTCACATCCCTAAAATATTAAATTAGACAGTCAAATTTACAGGAGAGTGTGTTTAGATAAACCGTAGTTTGTAACAGTACGAAACTTCATTACGGAGTAGCTGTTTCTCTAGTTCTACGTAAATTTTATACGGCTAGAGGAGCTTACTTCTCTTTTTTTAATAAAAGTATTGGCCTCAATTCTGATGTTATTTTATTTGGGTTAGAGTCCTAGAACTTGTTTAGTAATATAGGAAGTGAAACGTAGACTACAACAGGTAATTATAGACATATCCGATATTGGAGTTTAAACTTCATTTTATTTCCTATTTTTTTTTTTTAACTGTGCCCGAAACCGTTATCGTTAGGGGTAGGGGTTTGCTAAAATTAAACTTGGTGGCGCCAACTTTGATTTTGACTTTAACTTATCTTGAATTAATTTTCATATCCTCTATACAATTTGAAACTTGTTCAGTGGAAAAAAGATAAACATCAGACCAACCTGAGCTAGTGTAGCTGTTTTCAGACGTTGCTGGAAGAAGGAATTTGGTATAGTTCTGGGTAAGTGCTGTCTGGTAAGTAGACTAGTGGAGTCCATATACCAGAGTAACTTATCCGATTGTAGAATTCTTATTTTTAGTTTTAATTTGGTAACAAATTGGCACCCAACTTTGGAACGGAATATAAGTTATTACAGATTGGCGCTCAACGCCATCTGAGAATAATAAGTATAACATTTATTTTGCTTACAGGAATACACTTTATGAGACCAATATGAATGATACTTTGTCGCGTAACGAATCCTGGTCGCAAGGAGTTAGTTACTTCTGTTGCAATCTCATGGAAAACAAATTGGTTTAACTAACTATAATTGGGACATTACTTTAAAGAGAGACTTCTTATCAATTTGAGGCAACCACCACATAGAAGTCATTAACGGAAACTTTAATAGCAGACTAACTGTGTATTTTACTCTTTGTCACTTGTGATGTTTTAAGGCATCACAGCAAGGGAAGTAAAAAATGGAAAGCTAAATCATTCCGAAGCACTCTCAGAAAGAAGTAAATCTATTACAGTATTCGAGCAGCAATTAATATGTCAACAAAATCGATTGTCACATCGAACAAGGCCCAGATCGCTTGAGAGCAGTTAATCGAAACCGCTATTAATATAAATAGTATGTAAAATTATTCTATTGTCAAGGAACTGAGATGAGTTATATATATATTTTTTTAATGTTTGATTAGAGGTTCCGAGGGAGTTTCTATTTTCAGATTATAACACTTTTCTACTCTTTACCGCATATTTTCACTTTAGAATTTCAATGACCGCATATGCTCGGCAGCATTTAGCGAGTAGACTAAGCATAAACTTGCGCTTAAATATTATATAAAAAATTTCGATTTGTAACAAGTCTCTTAGCATCAACTGAACTACTAGTCTAAGAGCAAATGATTTGCATAAAAGTAATAAGGAACCCCGAGTTCAGTATAGAAGCCCAATTCTCTTAAATTTCTCAAGGAGATCTTAATCGACAGCTACATTTTTCTGTTCTTCATATACCCTTTTCACACTTTTAATCAATACCATGTTTCGAAAAAATATCTATCAGACAGTGATGTAGGAATTATTAACTGAATGTCAAACATCTTAACAGAACAAGATGCTCTCTTAGACAGTTTAGAAACAGGTCGTGAAAACACCTCAACTATTAGCAATCTTTTAGCGGTCTTCCTAGGGCCAATCCAGATTCTGCTAAACTTCACACAAACTCATCATTTCCTTCTTAAATAACGTGTTTATTCGTTTAGATATCGTAGGCGACAATATTACCTGCTCTCAAACTAGTATATCCTAATAATTGATGTAGAGAAATATTACCGTCAAGGAACCTCTAATTTAGATATACGTCATGTAATGAAAATTAACGTTAAAGCAATACCACAAGTCTTTCTCTAGACCTCCTTATTGCCGGAACAATTCTTAATATCGCTACTCTCCTTGCACTCCTTCTTTTGTCTATTCCTCAACAAATTGAGGCTGCTCTGCGGGTCTGCCAGTGAATACGTCTCCGCTTCGAATACCGGTGGATATTCTAGTCCGGGATAGTCCACGTGAGGCCTCATCGGAAGTGGAAACTGTGGTGTCGGAGCCGGTATTAACGACTGATCCAGTGATGTAGAACTCGGCGAGAGACAGATGGACTAAGAAATAAATGAAAATGTTCATAAAGCATACTCTAAATGTCTAGGAATATGAAAATTTTGACCCTAAATCTGAACGAACATTGTCTCCTGACATCATTTTTATATATGACTTATCAGGGATCGGATTCTCGAATCATTGAAACCGTTCTCACGTGGAAAGAGAACGTGTTGGTCCAAAGACGACCCTATTTCCGAGAAGTTTTTCTTGTCACTTCGTGGCTCTTTGCAATAGATTACCTTTTGAAATGAACATTTTTCGAGTGAAAAGATGCACACCAAGTTTCAAAAGCTAATTTTATCTATAATTAGCCAAGTTTAATTACCTAGATTATAAATATTAGATTTATCGTTATGTATGGTTGTAATTTTTAGTGATATCTACTTTTATCATCTAAATCGCAAAGACACCATTATGCATGCACAGGGTGGCCAACTAAGAATGGCACTCGGCTATATCTCGATAAGTAATTGTCGTAAAGACTTGCGGTAAAAAAAATACAAGTAAAGCGGCCAAGAGAAAATATTGGAAATTATTTTTTAGTTTTCAAAGTGGCCACCAGGGGGCGTAATAGCAGTCTTAAATTTTAAAACCCGGTTTTTGCAAAATAGATTATTATATATTAAATTATATATAAATTATAGATAGTAGAATGCATTGCCATTTTAGGGTCGAGATAAATTCGATTATTTTTTGTTAAACACTTGCTCTATCTCAATGACTTCAAAATGGCTGAAGGGATCTTAATAAGCTTGGGAGTCGTTGAAAAGGGCTTTCCTTAGACCATCAACCGTACCTTGAGTGGGGTGATTGCGATTTCGTACCTAGCCGCTAGAGGGCGTTTTCTAACATAATTGCAAATAAATCAGATTTTCTCAAAAAAAAATACGATACCATTTTTTTAAAACAAAAGACAGCCAAATAAGAACCTAATACGTCAGTGAAAACCGCATCTCGATATCTCTTACCTAACATAAAATATAAGTAAAAGAAGCCAAAACTAGAAAAAAAAATGGCATTTTGGGATAGTTTTTCGGTAGACTCGTTGCTATTAAATCCTAATTATCGTTATAATATATGATATTTTACTGCTAAAATGCCAACATGATATTTATTATCAATAACAATTAATATTCATTCAATATGAATATTGTAAACTAGTAATCTTATTCACAAAAAAAGTTTGGACTTAATACTTGATCCTGAAAGATAAATTATTATACTTATTATCTAAACATGTTTTAAAAACAATCAGTAAACTTTCAACAAATTTTAGTATAAAAGAACGTGCAAACCGAGTAAACGACAACTTGGTCATCCAGTTCGTAGTACCTCAAAGACAAACGCTGATTGGTAACAGGTTCAAACCTCCCTAAGTTACGTCAGTGAAAAAGTAAAAAGTGAAGTGAACCTAAATCAAAGTGAAACTAAATTAAGCATACCAATATAAATTAAGGGTGTAAGGGGTGACAGCATACGTATAGCTGACCCAAATGACAACCTCACCTGCGTGTGGTGCACTCTGCTAGAAACCGACGAGGCTCTGTCGACCGAGTGAAATTCCTTCTTGTCCTTGGAAGGAGAAATCCTTCCTAAAGGCGGATGAAACTCTACAAGTTCAACGGCATGGAGATACAGAGAGCAACGGGAAACCTCTGCATTAAGGGTCCTCAGGACATCTCCAGGAAAATCTTTAGCATGATCGAGAAAAGTCAAAACATGGTCCCCAGACCCCGGCATCCCTTTAGTGGGCTGGGAGTGCTAAGAATCTCCGGATCGGTCATGAAAAAGATATCCACAAGGAATGTTCGCAGTTTGTTTGAAAGCGGAAAAACACATAACACGTTCAGTGAGATGAAAAGACTCAAAATAGACGTTCTGGGTATCAGCGAGATGCGCTGGCCAGAGATTGGAGAAATGAGAGTGGAAGATCATTAGATTTATTATTGCGACAATGATGGTGCGCGACATTTGAATGGTGTAGGTTTCTTGGTGGGACGCAATATGAGTGGATCCGTCAAGGGTTTTGTGTCCATCTCTGAGAGTGTGTATGTTACAGCTTAATACAGCGCCGATAGCAAGTAATCTTATACAGGTTTATGCTCCCACATGTGATGATTCTGACGATGAAGTGGAAGTTTTTTACGACGACGTTAAAAGAGCACTGAAATTGACCAAATCCCCGGAAGTTATTATAATCATGGGCGATCTTAATGCAAAAGTAGGTAAATGTCGGAGAGAGGATATCGTGGGAGATTATGGCTTAGGTGCACCAAATCCATTAATACAATTCTGCCAAGAAAATGACTTAATTACAGCCAATACACATTTTAAACAACCTCCAAGGCGTCGATATACGTGGATTTCAAATGCAGATAGAAATGTACGCAATCAAATAGATTTTATCATTATTAACAGAAGATTCAGGAATACCCTTCAAAATACTAAGACTTATCCTGGTGCAGATGTTTTCACGGACCACTCATTATTGGCCGCCACATTTAAACTGAAACTGAAAAGATACAAAAAGCGTCAGGCTCTACAGTGTATAGATACAAGAAAGCTTTTAGATCCAGCAATAAGAACAGAAGTGCAAGAAGAATTAAACTCCAGATTGGGTAGCATGAATCAAACAATTAACGAAGATAATATCGAAAACACGTGAAGACAGCTTCAAACATACGTAGTGGAAGTTAGTCAAGCTAAGCTGAAAAGCAACAGAACCAAACACAAATCACCCCACTCAAGGCAGGGTTGATAACCTAAAGAAAGCCCTTTTCAACGAATCTAAGCTTATTAAGATCCGTTCAGCCATTTTGAAGTTATTGACATTTATTTCCGAAAATGTTCGCCCACACCCCACTACTTTCCCATAAGGGGGTTTATCAGTGAGACGAGATTCCGACGGCGTGCCTTTCTAGCGAAGGCAAGCTACTCTTCGATCTCTGTCTAGGCACCGCCCACCTATTCCATTTAAGTTGTGCGCACGATACACCTACACACGGTATGTCAGCGCGCATGTTGTTCTCCGTCATTGTCCCGCCT